>PVIY010050720.1:0-16040 GCA_004026745.1 Myrmecophaga tridactyla
CCACGGGCCTGGCACTGTGGGGTGGTCCTGGGCTAGCTTCCCCCCGAGGCCAGCTCCCATCTGAGCTCCCCACCGCTACCGCCTGGGCCCCCACCAGCAGCTGCAGAGCGAGCTGAAAGCCAGCTCCACTCCGCCCACCCCCAGGTGGCCACCTGTGGGAAGCACCTTGTGCCAGCTGGGAGGGCCCCAGCGGCAGGCAAGGGGGGCTGTCTCACTCCCCCACGCAGGGAGCCAGCAGGCAGGTGACACTGTCCAAGCGCCCCTGACTGGGGCACTAGGGAAAATGGGCGTCCCTGGGCAGGCGGCCGGGACCTACTGGTTTGCTTGACTCTCCTGCCTGTGCTCAATAAATACTAATGGAGCACTTACTGCATGCCAAGGGCTGCTCTGGGTGCTGGGATAGGAGTTAGCTTACATGCCAGCAGGAGGAGGCAGAAAGCAAATGGCTTCATTAAAGAAAGAAACATTTCCATGTGAAAGAAGGGAGCTTGTGAGGTGAGAAGAAATGATGCAGGATATGAGGGGAGAGTCCCCACAGTGGGTGTGGTCAGGGAAGGCCACAGGGATTCAGCACCATATGAGTGAAACCCTGGAGAAGGTGTAGGAGAGGCTGGCTGTGGCTGTCCTAAGAGACGAACCAGCTTGTGCAAAGGTCCTGAGGCAGGTGCATGCCTGGTGGGTACAGGGAGAGCCAGCAGGAAGGAGGAGCCAAGAGCAGAGGAGCCGTGGCGGGGATGGGGGTGGACCCTGGCTGCTCCTTTGAGGGAAATGGGAAGTCACTGAAGGGTTTTTAAGGTTTTACAGGGTGACTGCAGGGATCTAGGTGTGAGGTGATGAGGCCAGAGGGGTGGGGTGGGTGGTGGGCTGTGGATCCCACATCTGTTTGAAGTCAGACAGGATTCACTGAGGGATGAACCCAGGAAGCGAGAGAGACAGGGAGGAATCAGGGACATGGCGGGCTTCTGGCCTGAGTAGCTGGACACGCCACTGGAAGGGGAGCGCAGGCAGTGTGGACCAGCAGGCCGGGCTGTGGAAACATCCAGGTGAGGGGCAGGTGGCCAATCCAGGCCCAGTGCCAAGGACAGAGTAGAGACGTAGAGGGCTGGGCCATGGCCCCGGGCAGGAGGGCCTGGGAGGCCAGGGCTCCGGCTTGCATGGTGGAATCTTCTGGGAGGTGGAGGTGGGGAGCTGAGGAGGGGAAGGATCAGGCTGGGGGAGGGTGTGATGCCTGTGAGATGCTTGAGGGACCCTCGCCTGGAGACGCCATTTGGATGGACATTTGGGGGCTTAGCAGGGAGGCCCAGGTCTGAGCTGACGAGTCACCAGCCTCTTGGTGGCACTTGAGGTTCCTGGATTTGAGGACATCCAGGGGCCAATAGGGGTGAAGAGTGGCGCCTTGGACGATGGGGAATGGCCCTGGCCCACAGCCAGAGCGGGTGGACGGGGCAGGGGGCAGATGTGGGGTGCTTGAACGTTTTGACCTTGGGGAGGTTGTGGGTGGCCATCAGGAGGGCGGTTTCCGTGGTGGGTGCAGGCGCGGGGTGCAGCAGTGAATTGCTAAGGGGGCTGCTTGGGAGTCAGACCAGGGCCAGATTCGCCTTTATTCTAGGCACCAGGGGTAGGGGGCAGATGGGAGGGAGCGGAGGCTGGCAGTGATAAAGGGAGGGGAGTTTAAACCTGTTCTTTCTTTGGGCTGCCAGGCAGGGTGGTGGGCCTGGGCCAGCGCCCTAGGCTCTGGGGCCACACCCTTTCATCCGGGTCCTGGCCCAACCACCTGAGGGTTGAAGGCAGGATGGGTGGCGGTCCCACTGACCCTGAGGGGATAAACGCAGCAGTGGTGGGCCCTGCCCTCCCTGCCACCTGCCTGCACCAAGACCCCTTTGCAGCTTCTTCCCACCCCGTCCCATCGTGTTTCTTTCGACTGAACTTAAAAACAGGCCAGAAAAGGGACCAGACTGGGTGGGTGGAGGGATGTAGGTGGAACGGAAGGGGAGGCCAGGGGCAGCCAAGGGAAATGAGTTCCGTTTCCTGCCGCACATGGCTCCGCCTGCGCCTGGCCTCACAGCGCGAGTTGGTGGCCAGCAGAGCGCTCACTGGAAGCCCATCTACTCCCCTGCAAGCTGCCGGGCTCGGCTGGGGTCCTGCCTAGCCCCCAAGCTCGTCACAGGGGGACCCCGTTTCTTTAGACTGAGCCCAGCCTGTGGCCTCGGAACCTGGCCACAAAATAAAACTGTGGGAGCTGTGGAGAACAGGAAGGAAATAGGAAACTCAATCCCATTGCCCAGAGAGAAAACCCTTGCTCCTCTTGGAGGACTTTCCTTTTCATCCTTGAAAAATATTTATTTCAGCAGTTTTCTGGCCTCTCCCTGCTCCTGTCCCTGCCTGAGCCCTTGCTCCAGCCCCTCGCTTTGGGCTGCCTCCCAGGTGCCGACAGTTTGCGTGGAAAGGGGGTGGCCTTGCCCAGGAGGGGAGGGGACCAAGCCTGGGGCTGCATTGCTCAGTCACCAGGCCAGCCCGGTGTGGCTGGTACCGGCCTGTCCCCTGCACTCCTGTGACAAGTGTGGCCAGGCACCTGAGGCTCCCGAGGCTCCTCTGCCTCACCAGGGCCGTGGAGGTACTACAGCCCACGGGTGGGGGCAGGGGTGTGCAGAGGGGCCCAGTGGCCTCGTTGATTGCCTGCAGGTTTAATGCCAACCCCCAGCCCTGATCACAGGTGTCTGTGGAGACTCTACCTGTGCCAGGTGTTGTGCTGAGAACGCCCGGGTATGCCCTTTTCTAAGCCTCATGGCAGCCTGGGGGGCGGCATTTTGCACGTGAGTGGCTGCCACAGGTCACAGAGCTAGTGGCTGTTGGGGCCAGGCTTGCACCCAGGCTGGATCCCTCAGACTCTGCACTATGCTCCTCAGGGGATAGCTTAACCTCACTGCGTGTCCCTACGCTCTGGACTTCTTGGACCCCCCAGGGCATCAGGAGTTCCAGCCCGGTCCTGCCGGGGAGGGGCCCCGGTGTGCGGTGCCTGCAGTCACCTGCTCAGGGCTGGCCCCGCAGTATGGAGAGCCAGGAAACCTTCCTCCCCCGCCTCTGCAGAAGGTTTCTCTTCGCTCTGGGAGGTAAGGTCGGGAGTCAACGTGGAACAGCCGAATGCGTGGCTGGGGCTGGGCCGTGCATGGGGGTTCAGGCGGGACCCCCTCTTCTGAGGACCCCAGGGTGGAGTGCTGGGCCAGCGTCGTCGAGGCTGCCAGCGGTGGTTATTGGGGCTTTCCACTTTCACGGGGGCTGCTGCTCCCAGGACTGCTGTCACAGGGCTCGCCCTGCCTTTCCTGGGTCACTTCCTGGGGGGGGGGGGGGCAGGTGGACGGCTGGAGCTTTAAATGCACCCCCCACCTCCATGGCCCCGGGAGCAGGGCCACTGCCCATCCCCTGACGAAGAGACTAGGCCACAGGCCTGTCCTCACACTAAGCCGGAGCCACCAGTGAAGAGTGATCCAGCGAGCCGCAGGGCTGCATCCTAGGTCTCGTTATTTCTACTTATCGTTTAATCTCATGCTAGAAAGTTCATGTTTTCAAAATATATGGAGAGAGAGAAAGAGAGGAGACAAACACATGTGCATGTATATATGTGTGTGTACGTGCAAACATACAAGTGTGCACCCATGTACACACATGAATAGAGAAGGGCACGCACGTGCAATGCACAAATAAGCCGTATGTGTATTTGGGGCCTCCAGGCTCTGCTGCTGGCAGGGGGAGGCAGGAGCTGGACTCTTCCCACCTGCCCACTGGAAGTGATTCTAATCCCGTTTGAGAAATCGCAACTATGAACCAACTTGGGCACTTGGAAACTCCCTGGGAAGGAGGAAACACTGCCAGGTGCACACACACTCCCGTGGACGTGGGACAAACATGAACATGCGGCACATTCGTTCCAGGTTTTCTGAAGAAGTCAAACTTCCCAGCCCCAGGCCAGGCCTTCCCCCGACCCGTCGCCCCCACCCCGTGTGTCCTCCCAGAAGTGGGCGCAGTCCCTTCTCCCCTGTGTGCTCGTGGGCCCCACTCCTGTCTGTGTCCGTAAATGATGAGGCCGAGGTTTCACGCTCTTCGAATGTGCACGATGCTTTTGGGCTGGACAGCCGTCCATCCACACTTGCTGGTGTTCCCTCGGCGCTGTGGTGGTGACACTTACCTGCTGGCGTGTGGCGCTCCACTGCGGAATAACCCCCAGGTGTGTGTTTCCTGCTGAGGGGCAGCCTGGGTCTCGCTGCTCCCTGTCTTTTGCTATGACAGGCAGCTCAGGGCGGGCATCCTGGAGCCTGTCTCCAGGTGCAGGGGGAGGGTCTCAGGTGGGGGGGGGTCTTTGGACCCACTTGTCCCAGCCAGGCATGTTGCCGGGTCACTGGGTGTGGCTGATGTGCAGAGCAGCTGGGCAAGCCACGGAGAGACACGGGACTTTAGGTTCACATGTTTAAAGGAAGAGATGGTTTCTTCCCTCCCTCTCTTCCCTGTCCCTCCCTCCCCCCCCTCAGTACTTTGCCGAGGCAGTAACTCAGTATAGAGCTCACACACAGACGGACCTGAATGCCAATCCTTGCCCGGCCATCTCCTGACGGGCGGACTTGGCACGCTGCCGTGTGGCGCAGTGGCCCTGTCTCCCTTGTGACTTAGGTAGGGGTGGCGTGACCCTGACAGTGTTCCTGGTGTGCTCCAAAAGCTGCTGCACGCCATGCAGCACAGTGGCCAGCACAGTAAATGCTCGAGGTTGTCATTTGTTCATTCATTGATTCATTCATTCATTCACTGAGCCTTTAGTGGTCACCTGGGGTGGGCCAGGCACAGGGCTGGGCCCTCTGGGGCCCCCCGGCCCCATCTTCCTCCACATTGTGGTCCTTAGCTGGACCCGGGGTCCTGTTTCTTGTAAGATGGATTCCCTGTCGCCTCCCGCAGTCTTTGGTGGGAACTTCGTTCATTTTCGAGGAATCCGCGGCCTCTGCTCCGAGAGGCTTTGCCGGCCACGCCCCTCCACACCAGGGTCCCCGTGGGGGCCGCCCCCTCCCCAACCAGGGGAGTTCAGGAGAAAGGCACTGGGGCCAGGTGGGAGGGCCAGACATCTGGAAAGTCTTATTCCTTGAAATTAGTTAAACAAATAGCATTTTCTATCCTTCGTACAGCTCCAGCAAGCTAAAGGACATAACTCAGGAGTTTGGGTCCATCCATATCGGACGCGCTCAGGGGAAGGACACCTCGGTGACGGGCCAGACGGATGTGGGTGGGGCTGGAGGCTGGTGAGATCCAGGCTCTGGCTCCCATCTCCTGACCAGATGTCCCTCAGGCATGCCTGTCCCTCCCTGGGCCTCAGTTTCCTTGGCTGTACCCGGGGAATGTAACAGGACGGTTGTTATGGACACCCCAAAGTCTAACACAGGAGGCCTGCCTGTCATGCTGGCTGGTGACCCCGCACTGTGGGGAGGGGCGTGGATTGGAGAAGCCAACCCCACCAGTCTGCAGTGGGAGGCCTCAGCCCCCTCCCCAACTCTGCCCAGAGCTCTTGTGATTCCCCAGCCATTGCCAGGATTTCAGGAAATAGTCTGTGGGGGTGGGGTGGCACCCCCTTCTTTCTGCCCGCTCACCTTGCTCTCGCGCCACACGTACCCACACTCGGGCAGGATCTTCCCCCATCCATCCCAGGTATAGGCAATGAATGCACACTACCCGCCACGCTGCCCTTGTCACTGCAGGTTCTCTGGTTAATGCTCCAGGCCATGCTTGCTTGGCTCTTCCGTAGCAATGTGTACTCCAAACACAGGAAGCACTGCCTGCTGAGCTCTGCACCTGGACATGGCCTGGTATGTGGGAGAAGCTCATTGGCCAGCAAGTGAATGAATGATTGAGTGAGTGAGTTCATGAATGAATGATTGAGTAAATAAATTAGTGAAGGACTAAGTGAACAAGTGAGTGAATGTGTGAATGAGTATGTGAATCACTGAGTAAGTGAATGAGTGAGTGAATGAATATGACCATGTGATTGAATGAGTGAGTGAATGAAGCAAAGAATGAGTAATCAAGTGAATGAATGAGTAAGTGAATGAGTGAATTAATGAGCAATTGAATGAATCAATGAATCAGTGAATGAGTGAGTAAATGAGTGAGTGAGTGATTGAGTAACTGAATGAATGAGGGAGGGAGTGAATGAATAAATGAATGAATGAGTGAATGAATGAGTGAATGAGTGAGTGAATGCGTCAGTGAGCAAGGGAGTAAGTGAAGTGACACCCAGCTTCAGCATCGATGGCCCAGTAGAGCTGTGCCACTCCAAGCGCAGCCTGCAGGTGGGGTGTTGTGGGTGGGTGACGAGATGGGGACAGCCACTGAGCGGTGGAGCCTGGAGACTCTGGGAGCAAATGTGATATTGCAGTGAGGCCCAGGCCTGTGACCCTTTTTCTAGTTGCTCATTTTCATTGTGTTTTACAAAATCCCGGTCTGCAAAATGATTTGCAGGCACTGAGCTGGGGCTGGGAGTCTGATGGCAGTGGGCCTTGTGTTGTGGGAGCTGGGCAGAGGTGCACAGGGCGTTGGCAGCTCCAAGAACAGTGGCCGGCGTGGCAGGGGATCTGTGACCCGTGGGGTGTGTGCCGCTGGTCTCGAGGGTGCCCAGGGCTTCTGCAGAGTCACTATGCTTGACAGACAGACATCTGAGTCTGCTAAAGCATGGGCTTTATCTCCCCAGCGGACAGGGCAAGGCGCTCAGGGGTGGTGAAGGGCCATGCCCCATTGTCAGGTGCGCCCAGAGCAGGGGCCCAGGCCCATGTCTCTGGCAGAAGCAGCAGCCAGGCCTGGTCTGTCCCTGACCTTACCCTGGGTCCCGGAGGCCCTGCACGAAGCAGCCTGGGGGCCTGAGACAAGCTGCCGGGATAGGGAGGTGGCTTCCAGGCTCTAATCCCTCATTCTTTGACGATGTCTCCTGAGTACTTTCTGCATGCCAGCTTCCTCTGGGTGATGGGCACCCCCAGATTCCTCAAAGCCCTAGAGAGCTTGCACTCTAGTGAGGGGACCCGCCCTTGATAACTGACCCAGGCCCCACAGGTTCAGAAGCCTCTGGGGGATACACAGAAGTGCAGCGTGCCCTGGGGTCTGATCTCTGAATTGGCCATTCAATCCACTGGTGAGCGTGGGTGGGCTATGAAGACCCACCAGTGCCATTCCCAGGTGCTTGGACTTTGTCTCCAGGACAGGGGGGAGCCACAGAGGAGCTCAGAGCAGGAACATGCTGGGAGTCCTAGCCCACCCTGGCTGTAGGACAGTGAGGGAGACAGAGGGGCAGGCTGAGGCAGGAGAACAGAGCGAGAGAGGGCTGTGGCTGGGTCCCAGCCATTTTTTCTTCTCTGTGGGGTCTGAAGTGAACCCCTAATCCCCCTGGGCTTTTGTTTCCTTAGCTGACAAATAGACGGCCTTGAGAAAATGGAACGAAGTAGACTATGGTAAAATGCCAAGCACAGAACCACGAATAACAGGAGCAGAACCTTCTGTAGTGCTTACTTGCTGCCTGGCACTGCCGACCTTCTCATCTAATCCTCCCAACAGTTTGGGGATGTATCCCCATTTTACGGGTGAGGAAGAGGAGGCCCAGAGAAAAAAGTGACTTTCTCGAAGTCATGGCTAATAAGTGGGGAGGCGGAATTCACATCAGGCTGTCTGGCCGCCCTCCTGGCGAGAGCTTTTGTCCTGCTGCTCCAGAGACAGAGGACGCTAACAAGGCCCTCCCTCCCTGGGCGCCCACACAGCCAGAAGGGTTCAGCCCAGGTGTGATTCTGAGCCCCTCCTCCCTTCTGGAAGTGGGCAGGACCAGTCTCCTGGCTTTGTTGTCCTGAGAAGCCTGGCATGGAGCAGCCTGAGATGTTGCCCACCCCCACCCCCGGCCCCAGATAATAGCAGAGCCCAGGGCCTTCTTCCTAGGGGCAGAGGGACATTCCACTGGGACGGGATTGCTTTCCACCTTTTATTCAGCTAAACCGGTTCCTCCAGTGGTTTCATTATCACTGCATCCTTGGAACTGGGACACGAAGGGTGTTCTCCCAGGAGGCTCAAGGCTTCCTTGATGGGACAGCAAGAGGAGAAGATGCTCCATTTCTGGTTTGTTCCCAAAGCACAGACTAGCAGCAGGTGGAGGGGAGGCGAGGGGAGGCTGGATAGGCAGGAGTTTTACTCCAAGCTCTGCCCTCTATGGGATGATTCTCACCCACAAGCTAGGAACATTCCAGGCCTGGAAGACAGGACTGGGGGGGGGGGGGTGTCAGGGAGGGAACAGCCCCAGGTCATTACCCTAAAGGAGGGCAGGGGCAGGCCTGGGTCTCTCTCCTTTCCTCCTTTGGAGAAGAGAGGGACTCTTGTGGGGCAGTGGGAGGGAAACTGGGTTTACTGTCAAGAGGTCCCATCCCCCATTGGCTGTGTGACCTCCAGCAGGTGTCTTGACCTCTCTGAGCCTTTCCTTCCTCTCAGAGGAGTGGGGTGGAAGGCCCCATCAGCTGTAACAGTCTGGCCCACCCTTCCCAAAACTCCCCCTCTCTCCTCCTCCCCTGCTTAGACCAGGGGCCCTTGGGCGGCCCCCCACCTTCTGCACATCCCCTGGGTTCCAAGCCTGCTCACCTCCCAACCCATCCTCTCCACTCAGCCGAGGCCCCACCCACCTGGGTCATCAAATCCCCTGCTCCTCCGGCACCAGTGGGGGAATCTCTGAAAGCTCTTGGTTGGGTCAGGACTTTTGCCCAAGGTCTCCAAGGACCTTGACAGTTTGGTCCCAAGCTTTCCCTCCATCCTCCACCTGCCCAGCTGTTCCCTGCCATCTCCTCACCCTGGCTCTTCTCCTTCAGTGTCTTGCACACACAGAGCCGCTAAGCCTGTGCTCCTGCTGTGCCCACCTTCTGGAATCTTCCACTCGCCCATCCTCTCTGCCTGCCAAAAGCTGAAACGTTTTTTCAAGATTTGGCCCAAATATTGCCACGTTCACTGCCCCTGCCCCCAGGGCTTTTTGTTGGTAATTGGTTACTTTAGCTCCTTGTGATTCAGCCTGAGACCAAGCCCCATCCTGGCTGGGCTAAGGGAGCTGGCTTCCAGGCTCTACCCCCTCATCCTTTGACGATATCCTCTGAGTACTTCCTGTGTGATGTGTGAAAAGTCCCCGCTTTTTGGTCACCTCTGGATGATGGGCACACCGAGATTCCTCTCACTCTAGTGAGGGGGCCCCCTTGGCATGCAGGGCCCTTCCTATTCTCCTCACTCTTTTGCAACCCCAGGGCTGGGCACATAGCAAGTGCTCAGGGAGTGTGTGTTGACAAACTGACCAACCAGCACATAGTAGGTCTGCAGGTAGATTTCCTTACTCCCTTCAGTCCTCCCTGGAGGGCTTCCTTTCCTCTTGAGCAACCTGCTTTTCAGCTTGAATCCCAAGCTTCTCATCTCTGCGCTGTTCAGCCTCAGGGTCGATGACTTTATTCCCAAAAGGACATTCTGGAGGCAGAGACCCAGGCGCGTGGGAAGGGACGGCTGCCCCTGGGACCCATGCGGCTTTCAGCCAGGGCCACGGGCCTCCGCGAACATCCCAGATGACAGATGTGGGCCATGGGCAGAGGCCCTGGCTCACAACAGGGACCAGGTCAAATGCATTTTCCTTGTGTGTCTCTGCCTGACTTGCTCTGCTTTCTTGGCCTCGGGGGGAGAGGCTAGAAAGGGAAATGAGACGGTCCCAGCATTTTCATTTCGGGGCTGACACTCAGCCGGCTGCGTGTGGGAGCTCTGCAGAGGCCAGCAGTGCAACGGGGTGGGGGTGAGGTGCTTCACTCCAGAAAGAGGTCCCTGTACCACGAGCCCTGAGAGGTCACAGGGCAAAGGGCTTCTGGCCTGCAGACTCTAAGGGTGTCTGGTGAAGTGTATACCCCAAAACCAAGCTGGCTTCTGACCTGGGTGAGTAGGTGGCCTCCTCCCCTTGGGTCACCTTGGGCTGGAGAGTAGTGCTAAGAAAAGTACAAGAGAGAATGTTCCAGAAAGAGAGAATAACGTGCAAAAGCACAGGGACCCTCAGAAGTGGGCCAGTGTCAGGTTGTTTGAAGCTGGGGCACAGGGGTTGTGGGGAGACAGGGTAGCATTAAAGTTTGAGGTCAGAGGGCAAAAGGGCCATAAAGGACAGGTAAGGGATGGGATGTAGTCCTGTGCGTACTGGGGAGGCATTTAATGTTGTTGAGCAAGGGAGGGCTGCATCCCAGCAGTGCTGTGTGTTGGATGCATGTCTGGTCTTACACGTTAGCGCGGTAGTTTTCCAGGGTGCTCCCCTGAGCCCTTTGGGAGCCCCTGGGCTGAGGAAGAGGTGTGGAAGCCAGGCCAAATCCCTGCTTCCTCCCCCTTCCTCTGTCCCGTACTCTTAGCCAGGTGGATTCACTTTCATCTGTTTCACTTTTATGCACTGTGCTTCCAGGTAAGACTTTATTTTGGACTGAGGATCCTGCTACTAAAAATTGCTAAAAACTTTAGTATAAGCAGGGCCAGGAGGCACAATTTTCATTTCTTTAGTCATCAAACTTGTCCTGAGCACCCCTCCTGCCAGAGTCTGGGCTGGGCTATACGAGGGCCTCAGAGAGCCTTGTGGGGCGGCTGCCCCAGGCTCAGGCTGGGCCCAGCGAAGCCCAGGGGCCATGGGGGGAACAGTGGGCCTGGGCCCCAGAAGTCATTCAGGGAAGGCTTCTTGGTAGAGGTGATGCTTCATCAGAGGCCTAGCGTGTGAGCAGGAGTTGGTCTTTAGGATCGGGAAGTAAGAGGCATGACTGGCAGAAGGCCCCAGTGTGCAGATGGCCCTGAGGATTTGGGCGACCCAGGGGCTGGGCTGGTGTGTGCAGGATATGAGTGGGGGAGTGGACAGGCCGCAGGTGTGGAGAGGTCAGCCAGCCGTCTGCAGGCTCGTCTGCCCCCACGCTCCTCCCAGAGGGTCCCACAGAACCCTCTTCCCAAGTCTTGTTAGGAAGGACAGGGCTGGGGGGCCCAGGGCTGCAGCCTGGCGGGGTTCAGGAGCCCTGGGGCATGTGTGAAGTGCTGGCTCTCCACTCCCCTGCAGCGGAGGGTCTGGGTGGGGAGGGGTGAGGCAGGCTGCCCTGAGGGCAGAGCGGGCAGAAGGAGAGGGTGCCTTCCTCCATGCCAGAGCCAACACCCGAGGCCTCCCTGGCGAGCCCGGTGGCCCTGAGTGCCAGAGCTCCTGGTGACGGGCCTTGAGGGTTGACATGTCACTGCCACTGCCAGCACCTCTTTCTCCCTGGCCCCCGGTGCTGGGCACAGCCCTCCCTGGCCAAATCGCTTGTGTCTTTTTGGGCAGCTTCAGGTTCCAGAGTCATTCACTCCACTAATGCCAACCCTGGGTGCAAGAGCCTGGGGCCCCCAGCCATGCCCAGTTCTGGAGAGATCTGGGGCTTCCCGCAGGCTGAGCACCAAGCTTGGCGTGCGGCCTGTAGCCCTGCGGGCAAAGCATCCCCTTCACAGCCAAGCGGGACGGCCAGCAGCACCTTTCCAGGTGAGGAGCTGGAAACACAGAGGGCCTAAGCTTCCTGCTCCAGGTGCAGAGTGAGTGAGCAGAGCTGGCATCCCCACTGCACGTCTCCCAGGGCCGTCCTCACTCTCCTGGGAGCCTCACCTGGGGGTCTCCGCCTTCAAACAGCCCTCCCTGAGCCCAAAGTGGGCCCAGCAGCCCACCCTGGGGTCCCCTCTGCAGTGGTAGGCCGGTCAAAGGCTAACAACCATCTCCCCAGAAAGAGAAATCCATGCGTGTGTGCATATATGCATTTTACCAACATAACAGGCGTGTAGCACTCAATTTACTAGTAATATGCAAATGAACAATACTTTTATTATAAAGTCCATATAGCTGATTTTGTTGATTCTGGTGGACTCTCAAATTTGTAGTAAACCTGGGATTACGATTGAGCTATGATTTGACAAACAAAGTTGCCTCCTAATCTGTCTTTCTCTAATATACTTGTCATTAAATCTGAAATGTGGTTTAAGTAGATTCTACAATGAATCTACTTCTCACCTTCATACTAAGTATCTTCATGAAAAGTAACTTCTTTCAGCTTTGGCAGCTTTCATTTTTGAACTGCCCTCCTTTGTCAGTGATGTGAGCAAATTCTCTGATGAATTGGATAATGACTTTTAAATACTAGAACAATATTTCCTCTTTTCTTTTTTAAAAGTTTTGGCTAGTCACAACTATAGGTGCCAGGCAGTTTTAAGTTTATTTCTGTATTACTGACATTTTCTCGTCAGTTTTTTAAGTCTAGACAAGCAAGGAGGCAGTAAGTCAGGCCCTGCTCTGCAGCGGTTGCCGATTCCCATGGTGTAAATACCCCAACCGTGTGGCAGTGGGTGTCTCAGAGCGTGGGGCAGGGAAGGGACATCAAATACTCCTCATTTTGGGGAATCTCCCCCAGACAGACACGGAGGTGTAGATGACTTTATGAGTATGGATAACAGTGACAAAGTAGAATAATCAGGGAGTGGGTATATACTGCCTGTGTTTTAAAGATGATTTATGCAACTGTAAGTTTATAGAATTTTGCATTTAATGGCAGCTGAGACAGTTCCAGTGGCCCCGGTTCATCACTGTCCCTTGGGCCCTAGCTGTTCTCTGCTCTTAGCAAACCACCCTGAAGTTACCGGTCTGTCCCCTTCTCAGACGGAAGCTCGGCAAGGACAGAGCCAAGCCCAGGCGTTGCTTTTCCACCCGCGTCCGCACTGGGCCTGGCCTGCAGAGAAGCCCTGGGGTGCTGGTCAGACTGAGTGGGCCCCCGGCCCTGCCATCCCAGGTCCTCTCCCTGTGCAGGTCCTCTACGGCACCTGTACCAGGGTCTCCCCACACACCCACCTGCTGTGCGAGAACGAGAGCAAGCCCAGGGGTTCCCACGAGGATAAGAACAGGGAAGGGGAAAACCTGTCACTTAAGACATCTTTTCTGGAGCCAAATGGTGCTTTACAGACGGCTCTTTGCTGCCTGACCCTCACCTCCCCGGCAGGAGGCTAAGCTGGAAGGTGCAGTCTCCGGGGTCTGAGGCCGGCCGAGTCTCCATCTCCCCCCAGAGTGTGCAGCCCGGGGGCAGGAGGCAGGGCAGGGGGCAGGCACCCCGAGAGCATCGCTGTGGTCAGCCAGTGAGCGAGGAGGGATGGGTGGCCGGGGGAGGGTCTGGGCCGCCCCGGAACATTCTGTTGTCCCTGCTGCCCACTGCCTAGATGGGTGTGGGGCATTAGAGGGCGAGGACTGGAGCACAGGCTCGGCCTGAAAGACAGGCCTGGGCCCACATTGCCCTGAGAGGAGCCTCAGGGTCTCAGGGTGCAGCCCTCTGCGAGTGGGGCGGGGATAAGATGTGTAGAGGGGCACTGGGTGGGGGAGGGTTGCAGCTGATTGGAAACTACCGAGTGGAATGCCTACCAGAGGCTTCACCAAAACCATTTTGCTGCTTTTTGGACCCCACGGGAGACCAAGGCAACAGGCTGGCGTCAGGGGCCACAGCTAGTCCCCATCTGTGTCCCAGCCCAGCGCTGCCCAAAGGCTTCCTGACAAAGGGCTCTTCTCACTGGCCCAGAGCCCTCGCTCCTGGGCAGCCCCGACCAGCTTCCCCAGGGCCAATTGCTGGACCCACAGGCTCCCGTGGCAGGAGGTCAGGGCCAGGCCATCGGCCCTGCAGGTGTGGTCGGGAAGGGCCCGGCACAGGTGGACCAGGACTGCAGACAGATGCATGCAATCACATCACCTCACCTGTGCACTGAGAGGAAGGAAGGTGCACATGGCCTCATGGATACCCACAGCCCCAGAAACAAACAGGCGGAGACCTACCCAGATGCCCGTGGGATGGTCTAGTGGGGTGCCACCCTTGGGCACCAGTGCGTCATGGCCGCCAGCCTGCTCCAGCCGCCAGCCTCAGAGAGGCAGGAGAGGAGGCTCCGGGGAAGGAGGGTGAAGGATGAAGCTGCACAGTCCTTGCGGCCCCTCCTCCCAGCAGGCCTGCTGCCTCCGCCTTCCGCTGCCACGTTCAGAGACCGCGTCACCTCCCACCCACGCAGCCCCTCTCTCAGCACGCGCTCCCAGCAGTCCATCCGGCCGGGCGCTGTGCCCGAGGACCAAGGCCCACAGGCCAGAGGTGGCCCCTCCTGTGACTTAGCCCGGACTTCCTCCAGGATGTCCCCACTGTTACACCTGGAGCGCCAGGTCCAGCCTGCAGGAAGGCCCAGCCGCACATCCTGTGGGATCGAGCACGCACCTCAGGGCACACAGCAGGCGCCCAGGAGAAATGGTCAATATTTAAGACGACCATACAGTTCACTTGTACGGAACTTTCCAGCATACAGAGCTGCCCATCTCCTCTCTCCTGTCTGGCTTGATGGGAAACGTACCCCGGGAGGCAGGCCTTGGCTCTCTAGGGCTCTCTCCAAGGCCCTTTCACAGACCCGCCTGGAGGATAACGCTATCCGCCGGCCCCTTTCTCGGGCTGCTGCTGTGCGTCAATCCGCGTCTTCTCCAACTCATCCAGCGTGCACCCATCCATCCATGCGTTCACCTGACACTCATCTGCCATGGGTCTGCAGTGTTCATGCCCTGTGTGGGCACTAGAAACTAGTTAGACATGTTATTCTCATGTCCATTTTACAGAAGAGGAGACTGAGGGTCTGAGAGGCCCAGTCCCCTGTCCAGGAAAGTTGCAGGGAGGCCTGCTGACACCAGGACGTGTTCTCTCTGTCTTGCTAGGCAGTCTGCATGAATATTCTCAGCCAGAAAGTCTGCCCTTCGCCTCCCTTCTGGCAGCCTGGGAGAGGTGCCCTGCTCTGGGCTCTCGCGGCACCCTATATTGCATTTGGCTTTTGGGGCCTGCCTCCCGAGCACCGAGTGCTCAAACATGGGAGCCCCAGCCAGTTTATCTCAGGGACCCCACTCCCCAGCACAGCGTGTGGCACGTCCCAGTTGTCCCAAAGCCCTCCTGGGCGCCGGCCAGCTCAGCTGTGAGGGACCCTGGCATTTGGGGGGTTGAGGGGCCCTCGGCCCGGACTGAAAAGCAGCTTGCAGTACTGCAGCTTCCAGCCTCAGGAGAGGCGTCTCAGTGATTTCAAACGACAGGGCAAGTAGAAGTTATTGTTTCCCTTTTGGCTTCCCCAGGCCCTGTCCTGCGCCTCTGGGCAGGGCCACTGCCCGCCTGTCTCTGAGCAGCTTGGCCTGCGCTCAGTGTCCGTGCCTGCGCTGGCTTCCGGGCCCACCAGAACAGTCGCAGGATTATCGGAATTCTGCGCCCCAAGCTGTGTAATCGAGATTTGGCAAGATGAATTTCTGTAAGCCAGAATTTGGTGGAAAACGTAATATGATTTGGCTGGCTGTCCAGCAGGGAGTAACAGGGGCTCCATGGGGATTGCTGTCTGCCACCTGCCAGCCTGGCGCTGCCTCCTGACCCCGGCGGCCGTGACCCGCGGTGACCTCGCCGTGACCCGCGGTGACCTCGCCGTCACCCTCCCTGAGGAGGCTGGTGACCTGCGTCCGGCACACGCAGGCCACAGTTGCCACGTCAGCGTTTCCCGGACCTAGAGAAAAGGCACCGCGTTTCAGTGAAGGCTTTCCTTTTTCTCCCTCCTCTCCTCCCTCCCTCCTCTCCCCTTCTGTCGCCCTGTGTGGGAGGGAGGGTCTGCAGGAGCCATCCTCGCCTCCTGCCCGGCCCGGTCCAGCTGCGGTGCAGCTTTCTCCCCAAATTAGATTATTCCTCATTTCCTGGTTCTTAATAAAATAATTACTGCCTTTGCTCACACCCCCCCCCCCACCCTGTAAAGAGATGTATTTCACTTTCCAAATGTGAAAGAAGCTGTTAAGGCAACACTGGCCTCTCGAGACCCCCTGCCTGCCCCCCCAGCGTTCCCCCACCCAGCCCTCCACCACCCACCACCCGCCAGCCCCAGGGCTGCTGGCCTCCTCCCATCTCTACACGGGGCTTCCGGCTTTTTATTTTTATGATCAAAAGTTGGGGGAGCATTCTAAGTAC
>PVIY010050721.1:0-16040 GCA_004026745.1 Myrmecophaga tridactyla
ATTAAAATGTATGAATTGTAATTACATAAAATTTTGTAAATACCCAAAAGAAGAAGAAAGTAAAAGCAACCTGTGTCTCACATCAGGAAGTAATCACAGTTACCATTTCTGGGCAAATTTTTCCAACCTTTCACATATATATTCTTATTTTTATTTTATTCTTATCTTGTTTTGCATTGTTCTAATATTCTATACATAACTTGTGACCTTATTTTTACCTTTTATTACAACTGAGATTTCCAATTTATTTAAAAACTGCTCCTTATTTTTAGGGACTACATAAGGTTATACCAAATGGATATTCTATTGTTCACAACCATTTATTAGATTGATCAGCTATCATTTCCAAGTTGCCAGCTGCAATAAATAAGCTGTGCTTAACACCTTTGTTCATAGAGTATTCCTATGTATGCCCTTATGACAGACTACTACCCAAGAGGGCAGGAGCATGTCTGCTTGCTGGTCTACTGACTACACCGTGGGCTCTTGAGGGCAGGCTGTGTGTTTTTCCACCTCTGTTCCTCCAGGACTCAGCACAGGAGCTTGACTTAGAGTAAGCAAGCAATAAATGCTTGTGAGGAGACTAAACCGGCCAACCATTCAGGTAACCAGACAGTACCCTGAAGCAAACATAGAATCCCCAGAAACGTGGAAGAGGGTCAACCTGTGACCCAGGAAGGGGGAAATTCTCTAAGCGAAAAAGCAAACATGATGAAAAGCAGTGCTTGAGCATATTGGTGGCATTGAGAGCACAGCCTACATTCCTTTCTCCTACCAGGAACATTTGGAATTGCAGCAGCCACACCAACCATCGATCCAGGATGTTAATAGCTTTGATTGTGCCTTGTTTTGTGTAGCTCCAGGAAGGTGAAACCTGGCTTCCTGATTGCTGTGATTAATTGGGGGCGGTCCCCTCAGGTGTGCACTGTCCTCCTTCAGGCCGGTGCCCCTCCCCCATGTGCAAATCAGCCGTATCTGAGTAAGTGGCTCGAGTTCTCTTTGACACAGAGAATCCCCAGAAACGTGGAAGAGGGTCAACCTGTGACCCAGGAAGGGGGAAATTCTCTAAGCAAAAAAGCAAACATGATGAAAAGCAGTGCTAAAGACTCAGAGCAAAATGTGCCAAGCAGTTACCGGAGACCCTGGATTTCTGACGACAACCTTCTCAATAGCAGATGAGCTGACCCATGAAAACGCTTTCTTGTCCTTGGCAATACACTAGTCTATTTCTGAGTAGATGGGCTATTAGGGGAATTCCTCTTCCAGGGACAGGCAAGTCACAATCAGGTGAGGGTCCCATAGGTATCTCCGTGTCTCAACTTCCTTGAACCAGCTAAGGGGACTTGTTAAAATGCCCACAAATCTCCCTGAACTTGGCTACGGACCAGTAGAGATCAGTCTTCATAGCTGTCTCCCTGCGCCCCCACACACACCCATTTGCACTCTCCACCCCCTTTATGAGCTCTTTGAAGGAAGGGATCAAATCTTACCCATCTGGGTTTCTCCAGCACTTAGCATGGTGCCCGGAACAGAATATGTAGAATTCAAACTTGAACTCAGTATATAGGATTCCAAACCCTGGAATCTTCCATTTAGTTGAAAAACATTTATTGAGGTCTGCTCTATGCATAGTTCTATGCTACCTGCTTTGGACCAGGGGGATGCAAAACAGAAAAGGTAGCCTTGTGGCAACCAGACAATACTTAAAGTATGTGAATAAAAACTTGGCTTAAGTTAGAGAAGATGGATAAATAGCCCAGAGATGCTGCTGAAATAAAAAGCTAATAGACTCCATTTGGCTGGAAAATAATCGTGCCTGACTCCTCATCAAATGTCCAGGAAAAACAGTCTCACTTCTTGAATATATTTAAAGGGCTTGAGCATATTGGTGGCATTGAGAGCACAGCCTACATTCCTTTCTCCTACCAGGAACATTTGGAATTGCAGCAGCCACACCAACCATCGATCCAGGATGTTGATAGCTTTGATTGTGCCTTGTTTTGTGTAGCTCCAGGAAGGTGAAGCCTGGCTTCCTGATTGCTGTGATTAATTGGGGGCGGTCCCCTCAGGTGTGCACTGTCCTCCTTCAGGCCGGTGCCCCTCCCCCATGTGCAAATCAGCCGCATCTGAGTAAGTGGCTCAAGTTCTCTTTGACACAGAGAATCCCCAGAAACGTGGAAGAGGGTCAACCTGTGACCCAGGAAGGGGGAAATTCTCTAAGCGAAAAGCAATACTCATGATCAGGTTGGGTTTAACCAGCCAAGTTGGGAGAAACAGAAATAATTAAAAGCCTTACAAGCTCCCTGGGGCACCAATTCTCAGGACTGCCCCTTCCTCTTCTTCTACCCAACGCTCTACTGCATTTTGCTTATCCTGCTTGCCCAGTGGTTTTCACAGCTAAAAGCCAAAATCTGTCCCCACCTGAACTCTGCCATGTGCATCCTATTACTTTGACTTGCTACTAACTCTAGGTGTGTAAAATGCAGATTTTGGGGGGAGATAGAGTTTCTCCTTGAAGCAATGAAAAAGTTGAGGTAAGGGATATTGGTGACGGTAGCATAATATTGTGGATATAATTAAAATTATCGAATTGTACACTTGGAAGTGATTAAAATGGGAACTTCTGAGTTATAGATATAGTACTACAATAAAAAGTAAAGATATATATATATATATATATATTAAAATGACCACTTCATTACATTGCTCTAAGGATGAAATGTCTTAATGGGTTTACACTGGCAAGTGCCTAGTAGGTGCTCAAAAAAATGTACTCCCTTTCCTTGTTTTTATTTTGAACTTTGATTTTCAGCCCTACCCTGAAACATTCTTTCCTCTCACTACCAATAAACTTTTTCCTCAATATATTGTTTAGTACTTTGTTCTCATCTAATCTTCTAAAAAATATCAGGGCCTGACATAGTGTTGGGCTCTCATCAGGTGCTCAGTAAACATTTCATAGCAAAAGAGTTTCCCAGTTTATGTAAGAAAATGAAATAATACAGAGAGAGGGTTTGATACTTAGTAGACACTCAGTTACTAGGACTTATATTTGTCATGTCTGTTGCTAAGCCCTGCACCATGCCCTCCGGAAGCTCTCAGACAAATGCTCTGACCTGCGCTAGAGGGTAAAGAGACTGAGATTGAGATAGCAAAGGGCATGACAGAAGCACTGAGGAAAGAGAAACCCAGTCTGTCTGGGAACACTTCCAGGAGCCGAATACTGCATCACCCAACAGGAAGGGAGAGCGCTTCAACACAACCAGTGACAGCATGCAGAGGAGAGCTCCTGGGGCAAGATGGCATGTGTCTGTAGACTGTCAAGCTCAGTTCTGCTGGAGAATAAAGTACCTGGTCATCAAGAATGGAAGGTAAGTTAGAGAGTTAAACAGAAGTGATCATGGAAGGCTGTGTTGGTTGGTATAAGAAGTTAGGGCTTTGTTCTGAAAATGACTGGGGAATCATCACAGGATTACAATTAGAGAGTGGCAGTCACCCTTCACTTAAAAATTCATTCATTCAACAAATCTCTGTTGAAGCACAATAATATGCTCAGAGCTTGTTAGTTTGGGGTAGTACAAACACTAAAAAAGACAAAGGCCCTTTCCTGGATACATTAAGAATTGCATTTGTGGTATGGACTTTACAAGTGATAGTTTCAAAGGAAATATTCCTAATCCTCCACATTTTGAGTGTTTTTCCTTTGTAAAATGACAGTTATAAGAGATTGCAAGTTTCACAAATTCTGGAGAATAAATGCAAAGTATGCTTTAAACTGGTGGCTTTATTATACAGTGCTTAAAAGTAGGAGCTGTGAAGTAAGAGACTTTCATTCAAAGTCAACCTTCACTAATCATCATCTACCACTAATTATGTTTCTTACATGAATTTATATTACTTAACTTTTCTACACTTTTCTAACTATAAAATGGGACTACCAATACCTAACTCCAAATTGAAAATGAAAATAATGTGAACTACCTGGCAGAGCCTAGCACATTTAAATTTTCAATAAATAAATGGCAGACACATACATATATATTCATATATATGAACTAGTGTTTGGGTTATGCTATTAATATTTTCAGAGAAAGTAATGCATATTTGGTAATTATTTGTTCTGATACTTCAGATAGGCACTAAGAAGCCAAAATCACATGCAGAAAATATGATTTATTTTCCTCAAAGGATACCTTTGGCATATCTAGCTATATATAAACGAATGACTTGTAATGATTTATAAATGTCTGACTACTCAATAAACACATTGCTAATATCCCACAGTTGGGCATTGGATTTCCTCAATATATGTTTAAATTAATATTTTAATATAATTTAATGTAAATGGTAATCTAATAAATATTAATCCAAGCCAAACTTTAGCGAATTTATGCAACTTTACTTACTAGGAAGAAGCAATGACTTGTGATTGCTTTGTAAATATGAAATATTTATGTATTGAGTGTTATCTGGAGAATTAAAGCTTTCTCTGCTCCTGAGATATCCCTTCAACTAAAGATGTGCTAATAACATTACACATGTTGAAGGGGCGGGGGAGAATCAGAAAGAATATTTTGTCTTGCATCTCTTTCCATCCAGTCTCAGATCCCCCTTATCCCAATATGAGACTTGGCTTCACATTATTTCTGCAACAACTCAATTTTTGCTTAAGACACTAGGCTTGGTCGTCCCATTGCAGAAAATCAGACTAGCTAGGTCTTGCTTATAATCATAACACAACAAGGAGAAGACAAAGATGACCAGCATATCTACTGTTAATAAAGTAGGTTAATAGGATAGGTTTTGCTTTTCAACAAGATTTCATGCTTTGTTACTGGAATGAGTTTGCCCACAGGAAAAAAAAAAAAACTAATTAGTCAATATTTATACCCTCAAGCAAGGCTCCATACCAAAAATATGAAATAGAAACCATCCAATAACTTAGCCAAACTAGTACCTTGGGTCAATAATGCCAATAACATGCTAAACAGTGGGACTGGGTGGCCGGAGAAGTTGCTGCTGTTAATCACAGCCTTAACGTGCGGGGTTAAGTAATGCATTCCCGTTCTTCAGAATGGAAAGGCACTAAGAATATGGCAGGGTATTAAAACTGCTCTAGTCCAGTGATGGCTGTGGGACACCAAACCACCTCTGGCTAGTGTCCCCCATTGGAGTGTGATCCTCCAAAAAGCAAGTTAAAGGAACACAGGGTCGAAGTTTGACTCACCACTGAGCTTTTATTTAGCTGAATGAGGTGAAATTTCAATTGCAAGGAAAATAAAACTGATTGGCTTAGAGGTTGTGAAGGAGAGGAAAGAGAAAAGAGAGCATTTGCCAAGAAAACACTGGAAAAGAAAAGAAAAGAGAAAATTCTCTGGTAGACATTTTGACAAGGTTTGGTTGTATGGTGTGATGAACCAACAAAATCTTCAGTAAAATGTACCTTATCTGATGACATTTCTTATGGCAGCCATTAGTGCTCCTACTGATATACAGTTCTCCTTCTTTCTTAAGGCACATGAACACTGCACTCTTTGTGCCTACTTTGTAGTTAACTGGCTAGGGCCACATGATTGGTTCCAACCAATAAGTGTGAGTAGAAGTAATGTGACTTTTACAGGCCAGAGCACTTCAATATTGGTGCAAGACCTGACAGATGTTTGTGTGTGTGTATTTTTTTAATATTCTAGGTGGTGGCTGTATTGTCAGCCTGTGTTCTGGAAGGAAAACAATGTGGAGCTGATTCCCAGTAGACATGCAACGTAAGTGAAAAATAAATTTGGGGTTGTTTTAAGCCATTGCAATTGGACGTTGTTTGTTACTACAGCATAACAGCCTACTCTGACTGATATACTTCTAGAGCTCCAGAAGGGAAGGGATTGAGAGTATTGTTTGCTCAAAGAAGCTCATGGACACCCAGGTTAATTTAAGTAAAAGGCACTAAAATTTTAACAGGGTAAATTTAAGCAGCAGGATCCCTGGGGGAATTTCAGGTTAAAGACCTGAGCAGAACAAACAAAAGAGTCAGTTTGGCATGAGATTTACTTTTCTTTTTTTTTGTTTTGTTTTGTTTTCATTCCTTTTTAATGAAAAGAATGCCTTTATACTGAGTTTATACAGTGAGCCAGGCCCATTTAATCCTCAGAACAGCCCATGAAATAAGTGCCTTCTTGCAGCCCAGTCCACCCCACCTTGTCAGATAGACAAGGTGCTTACATCCCAGGGATTTAACCAGAGAAGACATATGGTCTGATAATTCAAACAGGAACAATACCAGGAAAGAAGAACTAAGAAAGGAATAGGAAGGCTCACAATATATCAGAGAAGAAAGAGATTACCCTGAGCAGGAAAGGTGATGGGGAATCTTGGACATAGTGCCAAAGGAACAGGGATGTGAGCAGGAGCTTTAAGCATAAACAGGATTTTCACAAATGTAGAGAGAAGAGTTTCAAAGGAATTCAGGGAAGAAGTGATGGCAGGGCCTGAAACATGGTAGTAGGAAAATGTAGGGAATATTCCAGGATTAAAGAATATCTGGGTGTTGTTAGGTATTATTATAAAACTTTTATTAGACCTTAGAATATGTTGAAGAAGTTTAATGGGCAGTGGAGATAACAGGTATTTTGGGGGTAGGTACATGGGGGATAGACAGGGATGTGTGATAGAGTTAGAATTTATTGTGAATTCATGGAGGAATTTTGAGGGAAGAGTAATCTTATAAAATTAGGACACTGATAGTCTGCAAAGTGTAAGAGCCACCCCATACAATGTGGACTCAGACTACGTGAGTTTGAATAGCAGCCATGAAGCGCAGCCTCTAAGATGATGTCCAGCAATCCCTGTCTCCTGGTATTCATGCTTTTATGGAATCTCCTCTTCTTGACTGTGAATTGAACTTAGTGACACACCTTCACCAAACAGAATGTGGCAGAGATTTGGGGACAAAAAGAAGATTGTGTCTTCTACCTCAGGCTCACTTGTGCATGCACCCATGCTCACTCTCTCTCCCTCCCTCTTCCCCATATCTGTCTTTCTATCTCTCTCTCTTTCTCTCATTACTTACATTGGGGGTTTGCTAGCTGCTATGGCATGAGGCAGCCCTGCCGAGAAGCACACATGGTGAGAGACCAAGGCCCACTAACAACCATATAAGTGAGCTTAGAAGTGAATCCCCAACCTCCCACAGTCAAGCCTTCAGATGAGACTTAAGCCCTGGCCAGTGGCTTGACCGCAGCCTCATGAGACCCCTTGAGCAGGAGCCACCAGTAATGCTGTGCCCGAATTTCTGATCCACAGAAAGTGTGAGGTAATTAGGGCTTGTTATTTTAACCTGCTAAATTTGGAACTAATTTTTAAATTCAACAACAGATAAGTAATACCTACTAGTCCATATTAGCCAGATTCCCTCAGTCAAATTACTTAATCTCTCTGGACCTTGGGATTCCTCATTTGTAAAATGACTTTAATAATATGATTAGATTTATAAAGGTATTGAGTTTTAAATGAGATTATACATTTAACCTACTTAGAACAATGCTGAGAACACGATAAGTCCTCAATAAATGTTAGCTATTGTTTTTAATATATTCAGAGGACAACCATTAGCATGTGGTACATAAGGCCACAACTGAGATAGACACTCACTCAGGTGTTGAAGAGTTGCACATGTAAAAGAAAACAATTCAAAATTTTTAAGCAATGAAGAGAATTTGACTGGCTAACAGAACTAAGGATTGAGGTGGGGGGCTTGAGGAGTCATTAAGGTATACAAGACCCTATTCTCTGCAATTTCCAGGCTCTTATGTCTTGCATCTTAGCTTGCTCCTTAGGCTGGCTGACAACATGACAGACAAATACTCACAGCAACCTCAGATCTCATGAGCTCGGTACAAATTCAGGAGAGAGAGCTTCTCCTCACCCAATCATTGGTCCCAGGGTCTCACACTGAGTGGGACCAATGAAATTCCATGACCCTTTAAACTGTTAATTCTTTCCCTAACCATTCTATATAAAGTAGAGCATTTCCAAAATAAAAATACCCTATTATGGGACACAATATCAGAAAATATTTTTTGTTTTTCTTGATCATTATCTGTTCCCCATATTAGAATGTAAGTTATATTGAGGCAGTGGGTTTATGTGTCTTTTTCACCATGGATAGGACAAGTCTGTCAAATAGTAGGAACACAAAAATATTTTGGAATGAATGAATGAGTAAGTGAGTGAATTGATGGTGAATCCAAGGCTCTAGTTGCTGTGCTTATGGAGCTTACATTATAGAAGGGGCCAAAATGGACCATAAGACCTGAGGATGTATTCAAGAGTAGATGACACAGTAAATTCAGTAACACTCAAAAATATTTCTGCACAGAGTTTAAACTTAAACTCTTTTTAAGAGTTTAAGATCTTCTAGTACCTAAAACCACAATCCTGAGCAATCTAGATCCTCTTATATCTTCACCACCTTTTGAGAGCACTTTCTCTTCAACGTCTGTCTTGTTTCTTCCTGAATTGTGATCCTATTCTGATCCCAAGTATTGGCTCCATTTGACAAAGGAAGATCACCTTAGCTGGAGAGGGGAAATAGAACCTTGTAGAAGGTGTGTGGTGGTGATGTTCTCACGCTCAATTCTAGGTGGAGAACAGATTCTTGCGCATATTAATGGCAGTAATTCTTTGCATGTAGTGTTGAGCCCTAATCTAGGGCAGGAGTTGGAGCATTAGTGGTCTGTAAGCTGTTTCCACATGACAATGATATATAGGAAAAAGTAAAGAACAGGTCTAGATGGGAATTGGGAGATTTGTGTGGTCTCACAACAGCCTTCTGAAATAGGCGTGAACATCCATGTGTGACAGAAACGAAGACTGATGCTCAGAGAGGTTAAAGCACTGCACACGTTTATGCAGGTAGTAAATGTGAGAACCAGACTCCAAGTACTGGTCTGACTCCAAAGTCTATGATCTCCCTCTTAAGCTTGTAGTATAGGGATAGCATGCATGAGTATTCACTTAATCCATAGGAAACTGACATTACAAGCTCTACCCACTGCAGGTACATTTATGGATGCTTGAATCCCTGCTTGACAGATTAGTAGGAAGTCATTTCCCTCTTAGGAATCTCTTATTCTACTAAATCACAGAAACTATACAGGAACATAATTATATAGGTACAAGTAGAGTACCAAGTTCCACAATGACCACCATGACCTCTTGTCATTCCAGGATGGCATAATGGAAAACTGGTCACCAGTGGAGTACTCCCTCACTGACTCAGCTCCTTACTCAGAGCACTGCTAGTCTTCAGATAAGAATGGATCTCACTCCTTGAGGGTCAAGATGAGCTACAAGGATTCCAGACTGAGACCCATGTTCAGTTTCACCACCATGTTCAGCTCCCATTCATTAGAAAATACTAGTATGTTGAGGTAGCTGGATTTGGAAGAGATTCTGACATCACTTCACAATGTGGAAACAAGCAATCCACCTCCAAAGTGACTGAAATCCAATCTATCCTGTATCATCTTCAAAGAGATTTTATTTAGACAGTCCTACTGAAGGTCCCTGCTAGTAGAAGTTCAGCAGATCCATCCAGTTGCACTCCAACAATTCTGTCTTAATTAGAGAAAAAGCACAGGTTTGTGGCCCCTTCTCTTTTAAGAAGTCATGGAATCTTCATGCAAATTTATTCACTTTCTTCTCTGTAAATATCAGTTTTGAACTAAGGAGTGGCAGTCTTGGTAATATTATAAAAGTTTCTGCTATATAGCATCAAAACACAATGTCTGTGTTACTCTCACTATATGTTTTCATAATTAAGTGGCCCACTCAAACAAGCCTTCACAAGAGAGTCACCTTCCTTTTATTAAGATTTAAAAATGGACTAATATAAATATACTCTCTACTTTGGTACACATCAATAATCATTTCCATGTTATTTATAGAGTATTTACTCAGCATTGTGCAGTACAGTTTAGTAAGTGGACAAATAATTGAAGACCTCAGTATAAGACATAGTGACTACTATAAGAAAATAGTTTATGAAATGCCATAGGACTCCAAAAGAGAAAGCGATTACTTTTATATGTGAATAGAGAGTAGGGGCAGTAGTCAGTACTGGAAGGCTTTGCAGAAAAGGCACCACTTAAACCAAGTATTGAAAATATTTCATCAGGCAGAAAAAGCAGAACAAATACCCAGCATCTGCAAAGGTAGGACAAGTTCATGTCCCAGTGTGATGGCCTTTTTGGTATGTCAACTTGACTATGGTACAATCCCAATTATTCAATGAAACACTAACCTGGGTGTTACTTTTGTAGATGTAATTAAAGTCCACAATCTGTAGAGGGGTTATCCTAGACAGTTTAGTTGGCCTGATCATACAAACTGAAGCAAAGAAAATAAAAAGTATGGAGAAATGCAACAAGAGGGTAAGAGATACACAGAATAAAGGATAAAGTTCTAACATACATGTAATTGAAGTCTCAGGGGAAAAGAGAGAGGAAATGGAGAATTTTTGAAGATACAATGGCTCCCAATTTTCTAAAACAAATAAAAGATATTAAGTCACAGGTCCAAGGACCCTATGCTATCCAAGCAATGTAAATACAAAAGAATCTACACTTAGGCATATCATAGGCAAATAGCTGAAAATCAAAAAGAAAAAGAAAAAAGTTAAAAGAAGACAGAGGATAAAAAATGATTCATTAACTTCAAAGGAGAAACAACAAGACTTAAGTTTGATTTCTGAACAGTAACAATAGAAGCTAGTAGGTAATAGAATGTCTATAAAGAGCTAGAAAGTAAATAAGTGCAAGCATGAAACTTCATGCCCAGTAAACAACAACATGTACAGTGACGACATCTACAGAAAGGTAAAAACTGAGATAACTGATATCCAGAAGACCAGCAATAAAAGAAACTTTATGAGAATTTTTCAGAACAAAGGAAAAATAATCCCAGATGGAAACACAGAAATGGAGGAAGAAATGAAGAGTAATGTTTATGGTAAATAGTTTGGTGAGACTAAATGAATATGGACTATACAAAAATAAACCTGTGGGTTTAAAATATATATAAAATTAAAATATGTAGGAACAAAAAGAGGGTGGTAGTATGGGGCAAATTAATATAAGAGTTTTGAAGTCCTAGCATTCTGAGGGAGGTGGTAAAATACTAATTTATGTAAATCAAGGATCAGTGTTACAATCTCTAGGATAAACACTAGAGGTATAATAGAAAAATGTACAATTAAAGGTCTAACAAGGGGGGAATGGAATTTGGAAATATTTATAGATTCCTAAATAAAGCAAGAAAAAAGAAAAATTAAACATAATACAAATGTGTCAAGCACAAAATGAATGATAAGGTCTAAAAGTATAAATCAAATATATCAGTAATTATATTTAATATTAATGGACAAATTACTCCAAATAAAAGACAAATATAAGGCTAGAAAAAGTATATATGCTGTCTACATGTGATATACCTTAAATATAAGGACATAAAAAGGTTAAAAGTAAAAGGATAAAAAAAGATGAACTATGGAAAAATTCATGAGAGGGAAGCTGATGCAGCTATACAAATAAAAGCTAATATAGATTTGAAGGTAAGAAACATTATTAAAGATAAAGAGGCATTGTTCATAATGATTCAAGAGTCAGCACACTAGGAAGATGCAATATTTCTAAAAAGGTATGCAACTAACAATATAACATCAAATGTATAAAGCAAAACTTTACAGAAAGAAGAATGGGAGAGGAAGCCAGCATATAAGACCACTCTCATCTAAGGCCAGCCTCTCTTCCCTGATCATACATTCCTGGCCCCTATTCCTATATACCCTGGTGGATTTGCTAGACTCGTTATTCCCCATTTCTATGTTTTATTTTTCAACATTTCTTGACTTTGTTATGCTGCTTCCCTCTTCTCCCCTTTTTCACCTCAGATAATCACTGGATACCTTTATCTGACATAATTTCCAACACCCACCTCAAAATCACCTCCTCCATGAAGCCTCCCCCAGAGTCCCCTAACTGAGTGAATGTATTTCCTCTTACCTTAAAATTAACATGTGTATTTGAGGACTTTGACATTGTCTACCTGAAGTTCTAATTATTTTTGTACATGGTTTTATGCCTCCTTCTCTTAAGGCAGAGCTTCCATTTGCTTCATCTGTGTATGACTTATGCCTCACAGAACTGGGTGCAAAAATAATAGAAGTGCAATAAATATTGGTTAAATACATGAGTAGTGGATTTTCCCATTTGCCTTTTGCCCAAACATGCCCATCACTTCAAAAACATATGTGAGAGAGAATTAGAAATCTGTTGTTGGAGAAATCGAACCCCATTTTAGAAAAGAGTTTCTTAACCCAGTAGCATCTATAATATCCACAACGCACTGCAAAAATATGACAGAATTCCACATCAAATCCTGTCTTGTCTTCCCTGTCTTGACTTGAGATGCTGGTCATCTTCTCAGGGTAAAGTGGATCCTACTGGCTAATGCAGACTGCTCTTCCTGTCTTATCTCACATACAAATAATTAGTTAAAAGCTATTGTATTAGTTAGGGTACTCTAGAGAAACAGAATCAACAGGGAACACTCACAAATATAAAATTTATAACAGTGTCTCATATGACTGCGGGAACACAGAGTCCAAAATCCTCACGGCAGGCTGTGAAGCCGACAATTCTGATGGAGGGTCTGGACGAACTCCACAGGAGAAGCTCACCAGCCAAAGCAGGAAGAGAGCCTGTCTCTTCTGAATTCTCTTTAAAAGGCTTCCAGTATCACTCATTGCAGAGACACTCCCCTTGGCTGATTACAAATGGAATCAGCTGTGGATGCAGCTGACGTGATCATGATATAAGTCTGTGAAATGTCCTCATTGTGCTTGCCCAACCAGACAAACAGGTACCACCACTTGGCCAAGTTGACACATGAACCTGACCATGACAGTGCACCCCTTGTCAACTTGGCAGCTATATATATCACCTTAAACCATACCTAATTTCTAAATGAAAAACATTAAAACACACATTTTTTTTCTTTCACCTAACAATACTCAACTGTTCTGCATATAACTGGAAACACATTCACTCTCTCCAGAATAGGGTGCCAGTCTTTGGGTAATATTCATTCTTAAACTTGATATCTTACAACTTAAATAGTATAACAGGAACAAAACAGCATCACAGTCCTCATTTCTGTAACTGATCACGGAGTCATAGTTCATATTTATTACTACCTTCTTCCACTACCCATTCCATGTTACCTTTACCCTCAGCAAACACTTCAGCTGGCGGTGGTTCTTTACCTGGTGGGGTGACACAAATCTTCATTCCTGAAGTTTCAGACCCATTGGCAGTCACGCCTGGATTGGGCTGTTGCAGTTTTCCATTGATTTTAATCACGGGGCACGGTAGGACTAAAAGACACCCTAGGGGATCTCCTATATTCCAATAAAACTCTCCTTTACCTCCATTGTGTAGTTGAAGTCCTATTTCCCCCAGATAGTCAGAGTCAATCACCCCAGACAATAATGCAATTCCCTTCTTGGCTTGTTGATCCAGGGGCACGAGTAGCCCAAAGTGACCAGGTGACAGTCTTAGATTCCAGTTCAATGGAATCATTGTCGTTTCTCCTGGTGAAAGTACTCCCCCTTTTGGAACTAAAACCTGTAGACCAGCAGAGCTCAGGGTCGCAGGGAGAGGAAGCAAAAATTTTTCTAGTGGATCACTAGGGGTAATAGTGAGTGGTGCCACTCCCATTTCCACCCCTTGGTTGCTGGACCCATGGATCCTGGCTATGGGAGAAACAGCACCATACAGTGGATGCTGATTCAGAGCATATACAGCTTCGTGTAGAACATTACCCCAGCCTTTCAAGGTATTGCCACCTAGTTGGCACTGTAATTGAGTTTTCAAAAAGCCATTCTGTTCTATCAATCCAGATGCTTCTGGATGATGGGGAATGTGGTAAGATGAGAGAATTCCATGAGCATGTGCCCATTCCCACACTTCATTTGTTATGAAGTGTGTTCCTTGATCAGAAGCAATGCTATGTGGAATACCATGATGATAGATAAGGCATTCTGTAAGCCCATGGATGGTAGTTTTGGCAGAAGCATTGCATGCAGGGAAAGCAAACCCATATCCAGAGTATGTGTCTATTCCAGTTAGAACAAATCACTGCCCCTTCCATGAAGGGGGTGGTCCAATGTAGTCAACCTGCCACCATGTAGCTGGCTGGTCACCTCGGGGAACGGTGCCATATCGGGGGCTGAGTGTGGGTCTCTGCTGCTGGCAGACTGGGCACTCAGCAGTGGCTGTAGCCAAGTCAGCCTTGGAGGGTGGAAGTCCATGTTGCTGAGCCCATGCATAACCTCCATCCCTACCACCATGACCACCATGATCATGAGCCCATTGGGCAATGACAGGAGTTGCTGGGAAAGAGGCTGACTGGTATCCACACAACAGGTCATCTCATCCACTCGATTATTAAAACCTTCCTCTGCTGAAGTCACCCTCTGGTGTGCATTCACATGGGACACAAATATGTTCATGCTTTTAGCCCACTTAGAAATATCTATCCACATACTTCTTCCCCAGACCTCTTTGTCACCAATTTTCCAATTATAGTCTTTCCAAGTCCCTGACCATCCAGCCAAACCATTAGCAACAGCCCATAAGTCAGTATACGAACACACCTCTGGCCAGTTTTCCTTCTAAGCAAAATGAACAACCAGGTGCACTGGTCGAAATTCTGCCCACTGGGGGGATTTCCCCCACCACTGTCCTTCAAGGACACCCCAGAAAGGGGTTGTAATGTTACAGCTGTCCACTTTTGGGTGGTACCTGCATATCATGCTGAACCATCTGTAAACCAGGCACGAGTTTTCTCTTCCTCAGCCAATTCACTGTAAGGAACTCCCCAAGAGGCCATAGCTCTGGTCTGAGAAAGCAAAGGTAATATGGCAGAGTGGAAACCATGGACATTTGGGCCACTTCTTCATGTAACTTACTTGTGCCTTCAGGACCTGCTCTGGCTCTATCTCGTATATACCATTTCCATTTTACAATAGAGTGCTGCTGTGCACGCCCAACTTTATGGCTTGGTGGGTCAGACAGCACCCAACTCATGATAGGCAACTCAGGTCTCATGGTCACTTGGTGGCCCATGGTTAAGCATTCAGTCTCTACTAAGGCCCAGTAGCAGACCAAAAGCTGTTTCTCAAAAGGAGAGTAGTTAGCTGCAGCAGATGATAAGGCTTTGCTCCAAAATCCTAAGGGCCTGCATTGTGATTCTCCTATAGGGGCCTGCCAAAGGCTCCAGACAGCATCTCTATTTGCCACTGACACTTCCAGCACCATTGGGTCTGCTGGATCATATGGTCCAAGTGGCAGAGCAGCTTGTACAGCAGCCTGGACCTGTCGCAGAGCCTCCTCTTGTTCAGGTCCCCACTCAAAGTTAGCAGCTTTTCTGGTCACTCAATAAATGGGCCGGAGTAGCACACCCAAATGAGGAATATGTTGTCGCCAAAATCCAAAGAGACCAACTAGGAGTTGTGCCTCTTTTTTGGGTCATAGGAGGGCCAGATGCAGCAACTTCTCCTTCACCTTAGAAGGGATATCTCAACATGCCCCACACCACTGGACACCTAGAAATTTCACTGAGGTGGAAGGCCCCTATATTTTTGTTGGATTTATCTCCCATCCTCTGACACACAAATGCCTTACCAGTAAGTCTAGAGTAGGTGCTTGTTCTTGCTCACTAGGTCCAATCAACATGTCATCATCAATATAGTGGACCAATGTGATGTTTTTTGGGAGGGAGAAACGATCAAGTTCCCTGCAGACAAGATTATGACATAGGACTGGAGAGTTGATATACCCCTGAGGTAGGACAGTGAAAGTATATTGCTGACCTTGCCACTTGAAAGCAAACTGTTTCTGGTGGTCTTTACTAACAGTTATGGAGAAAAAAGCATTTGCCAGATCAATAGCTGCATACCAGGTACCAGGGGATGTATTGATTTG
>PVIY010050722.1:0-16409 GCA_004026745.1 Myrmecophaga tridactyla
AGGCCACATCTGAGCAACAAAAGAGGCTCTCTTGGGGGTGACTCTTAGGCCTAAATTTTAAGTAGACTTGACCTATCCTTTGTGGGGTTAAGTTTCATATGAACAAACCCCAAGTCTGGGGGCTCAGCCTATAGCTTTGGTTGTCCACACTGCTTGTGAGAATATCAAGAATTCAACTTGGGGAAGTTGAATTTCTCCCTGCTCTCACCATTCCCTGAAGGAGGCTTGCAAATACTTTCCCACTCACTGATCAGATCACTCTGGGATTCATTGGGGCAGAACTCTGGACAAACCAACAAAATCTCATGTCCTACCTGAGATTCCAAGTACTTATGGCATTCAATCAAACTATCTATATAAGTTATATTAGGAAATGCACTAGTCAAAATATAAGTTTTGTAACAAATAAACATTTTTTGCTTTAGTCTCACACATAAGGTGACATTTTAAAATATTAATTACCATCTATTTTCAGCACCCTGTAATAATGACATTCCTTTGTTCTTCCTCATGCAAAAACATTTTTAAAATTTGTACATTGTAAAAATTATATATTATTATATATATTATATATATTATATACTATTATTATACACTCTAGGCATTCCTAGATTATACCATCTCAATCTTTAACATCTGTCTTTCTTTCTGATTTCATTTATGTCCCCAGCCCTCCTCCCTCTATCATTCTCACATGCAGCTTCATTCAGTGTTTTAACATACTTGTATTATAGTTAGATAGTATTGTGCTGTCCATTTCTGAGTTTTTGTATCCAGTCCTGTTGCACAGTCTGTATCCCTTCAGCTCCTATTACCCAATATCTTACCCTATTTCTATCTCCTGATGGTCTCTGTTACCAACGAAATATTCCAAGTTTATTCACTAATGTCAGTTCATATCAGTGAGGCCATACAGTATTTGTTTTTAGTTTTTGGCTAGTCTCACTCAGCATAATGTTCTCAAGGTCCGTCCATGTTGTTACATACTTCATAAGTTTATTCTGTCTTAAAGCTGCATAATATTCCATCGTATGTATATACCACAGTTTGTTTAGCCACCGTCTGTTGATGGACATTTTGGCTGTTTCCATCTCTTTGCAATTGTAAATAATGCTGCTATAAACATTGGTGTGCAAATGTCCATTTGTGTCTTTGCCCTTATGTCCTCTGAGTTGATACCTAGCAATGGTATTGCTGGGTCATATGGCAATTCTATAGTCAGCTTTTTGAGGAACTGCCAAACTGCCTTCCACAGCAGTTGCACCATTTGACATTCCCACCAACAGTGGATAAGTGTGTCTCTTTCTCCACATCCTCTCCAGCTCTTGTCATTTTCTGTTTTGTTGATAATGGCCATTCTGGTGGGTGTGAGATGATATCTCATTGTGGTTTTGATTTGCATTTCTCTAATGGCCAGAGTATCAATGCCATCTTGATTGGTGGAAACAGAGTCATGAGTACCTTTGAATCTAACCAGATTAGAGAACCAATTCCAAAAACTCCAGAACCAATTTCAGAAATTTCATCCCTAAGATTCTGTTTCTCAAGAACCACTCCTGGTATCAAAGTTGTTTTAGTCGGGGTTCTCTAGGGAAACTGAACTGACAGGATATATATAATGAGATTTTTATAAGAATTGCCTTATACCACTGTGGGGATGGGCAGGTCCAAATTTCATAGGGAAGTCTGCAAGCTGGGAATTCTGATGAAGGTTTTCAATGAACTCCCAAGGAGAAGCTGGCTGGCTGAATAGAGTTGGAAATTCTCTCTCCTGACTGTTGAAATCATCATTTCTGCTTTTAAGGCCTTCAACTGATTGGATGAGACTTCTCATGAGTGAGGTCAATCTCCTCAGTTGATTGTAGATACAATTGGCCATTGATGCAATCAACTGACTGATGATTTAAATCCATGAAATATCCTCACAGGAACAATCAGGCCAGTGCTTGCTTAGACCACACAACTGGACACCATAACCTGGCCAAGTTGACACACATATTTAACTTCACCAGATTGCCTCCGTTTCCTCATCTGTGAGTGAAGGGGGTATAAAACAACAGCGTGACAACAATATAACCTCTCAGAGTTGTCATGATGGTTAAATTAATTAACATTCAACTCGAAGTTAGCGCTCCATATGCTGTTAATTACTCTGTATACAAATAATTACACAGACTTTTAAAAAATATTGCAGCTTAAAATTCTTAAATCACACACAATACATTAATTTCAGATTAAGTTCAATCCTACACAATTCCCATCTCAATGACACATGGCTTATTTTGCAAATAAATTTAAATCACCATAAATGTACACATATCAGCCAATTACTGAGCATGCAAATGAGCCATCCACTGGGTTTTGTTTTTTGTTTGTTCAACTCATTAAATATACCCAAAGAAAACAATTACTGGCTGTTTTACTTACAAAAGAGCTTTGCTCCTGAAGTTCAAATACACATTGGTTGTCTGGAACTCAGAATAAACTTCATTATAGAACCAGCATTGCAAATTATGCCTAAATTCTGAGGTCAACCCAGAAGGCCAATTTTGCTCATAATATATTAAAATTTTAATTAGGTTTGTTTCAACCATATGGAACCTCCATTCACAATGTTGTTTCTCTGAAAATATATTTCAATAGGGTCACCAGACACTCATTTTTCTACTCTTCAACTTTTTCTCCAATGTGTTCCCCTCTTCCCTTCCTGTTTTGTAGTGCTGGACAGGAATTCTCTTGTGGTATTGGGAGAAATCAATGGGGCCATAGACCTGTCTGCCACATTCTAGAATAGCTGCTCCCATTGTGAAATGGAAAGTGATGGCTTTTATGTTGGTTCTGATGATACAGGCAAGATTAGTCCTATGTCATGATGCATGTGTGTGTGTGTGTGTAAATTTAAGTGGTTTGTTCTATTGATGTTATAGAAAATCACAAGGAAACACAAACATCCCCAAGCTTCATACATTTTTTGTACACTTACAGATTAAGTTCCAGTCCACCAAATTCCCCACCAGCTTCCATCTCTTCGATGCAAAACAAGTTGCTCATGAATTAGATTACCTTGTTATTCCTTTCTCCTCAAGGACACCTTGAGGGTGACTGGAGTGTAATATTTATCTGTATAAAAATGCCATATTTGCCAAGCCAAATCCTTGCAGTTTCATGTACTTTGTCTCTTTTCACATTTAATAAATTTGTCACGTGGATCCTATCTTATTGCTCAAGAAGTGACCCAAAGAGGTTATTGTTAGTGGCAGAACAAACTGAGGACTCCACTCTTTTGACCCCTGTGGTAGTTAGGTTGAAGTGTCAACTTGGCCAGGTGATGATGCCCCAATCTGTTTCTGTGGACTTAAATCATCAGTATGTGAAATTCATCCACGGCTGATTACAAATTGGCAGTGGCTAAGGGGAGCGCCTTCCACAATGAGTGAGGTTTAATTTAATTAGCTGGGGGCTTAAAACAAAGAGGTCAGAAGACAGCTCAGCAGCTCAGCATACCTCATCTCAGCACTTGCAGCTCAGACCAGAAGTTTGGAGATGGAGAAAGAAATTGCCCCAGGGAAGGCTGTTGGAACCCAGAAGCCAGGAGAGGAGGCCAGCAGACATCTTCATGTGTCTTCCCATGTGACAGAGAGCCTCGGATAAACGGTAGCTGCCTTTCCTCTAAAGAACTCTAAATTTTTAACTAAATAAATTCCCTTATTAAAAGCCTATTGATTTCTGTTGCATTCTGGCAGCTTTAACAAACTAAAACAACCCCCACCCCAAATCTCTTCATATATCACCACGCATCCTGTAGTGAAAAGTGAAGGGTTTCAGTCAGTGGAGAAGCTGATGACTAGCCAGCAGGTCCTTTTTAGAAGTCTGTTCTGAACCTGATGGCAGGTTCTTTTAGGGCTTAGGACAATTCCATACCTAAAATTTGCTTCATTTACCTTCATTTAACTTTTCAATGTAGTGGGGGATCTACATGTTTATAGCAAAAGTTACATTGTTGTAATAATAGAGAATTTTCACCTCTCTCACTTCTGTTTACTCCAACACTGTTGTGCAAAGGATTGGGGAGATGGTCAGTTTTTCATAGGAATAGACATTTTAGCCAAACTTGGGCTATTTCTGAGTCTTAAATGTGAAGAGATCCACTTGGTGTTGAAATAACAGCTGTGCTATGCAGGGGCAAAAGCTGGCTGTGTGCCCACACTCTCCTTCCTAGACCTTGCCTCCCTGGCCAGTCCACCTGAGAGTGTTTGTCCTGGACCCCACCTGTTTGTTGCACTCAGACCAGCAGGGGGTATTAAAGATGCCCTGTGTCACTCCACATTAGTCCTTAGCCCTTTTCTCCCTCTGTGTTATTTATGTGCGGTCTACATTGTATGCTAACACAGTGGCCTGGTGGTCGCGTTCACTGGAATCATGAACAACTGGAGGAGAAAAGAAGCGCCAAGTGCGGGGATGGACTGTTTTCCTTCTGAAACAGCCAAGTCTCGGAGCAGACAGCTGAGCTACATCTTGCCTCTGCCCAGTTAGTTTTTTAGAGGTTGGGTATTCAGCCTATGAAGCATCGGGGGATCACTCTGTGTGGAAATAGTATATAGCATATTTTAATAGCAGGACTAATAATTTGAGGATACTCATCATTCCTAGAATTTAAAACAAGTTCTTATCAAGATTTACTGCAAATTCCACCTATCAATCTGTTGTTAGAATACCAGAAGCCCAAATTAGCACCCTAAATCTTGTTCCAAAATGTATAACAAAATTAGATTTTTTTTTTCTACTGTGAGATTGTCATAAACCCATTTAAGAAGAGAATATGCTGGTTTGGAAGAGTCTCACAATCATTTCCCCAATTCGGCATTCAGAGTCAATGAAGAGTTATCTTTTAAATGAAGTTCAGCAATTTTTTTTTTTTTTATTATGTCCAGTCAGAAAATCTTTGTTGTGACAGAGATAGTTGATTGGCTACTGTAATTTCCTAGGGTTGCTGGCTTAAACCACAGAAATTTATTCTCTCACAGTTCTGGAGGCCAGAAGTCTGAAATCAGGGTGTTGACAGGGCCATGATCCCTCTGAAACTTCTAGGGGCCTCTTCCTTTTCTCTTCCTAGGAGTTCTTTCTCTTGTGGCAGCATAACTCCAATCTCTGCCTGTCTTCACATGGCCATTTCACTCTATCTGTGTCTCTTCTTCTTGTAAGGACACTAGTCATATTGGATTAGGCCCCACCCCAATTCAGTATGACCTCATCGTAACTGAATTACATCTGCTAAGACCAAATAAAGTCAAACTCACATGTACTTGGGGTAGGACTTCAACATATCTTTTTTGGGAACACAATTCAACTCATAGCATTGACCTAACAGCCACTTCCACTTTCTTTCCTGCCAATAGAATTGCAGTTTTGTTCAGATATTGGGCCACCACTTACTAAGGGGATATGGGCCCATCCCCACAGGAAAAATGATAATCAGGATAAGCCAAAGTGGTCATTCCATTCTTTTTTGCCAGTTATAGGTTAGTAATGATTAAACTAAGACCTTCCTATGACTGCGGTAGTGCAATAGTATCTATAAGATCCACGCCCTGGAGGTCAAACATTAATCTGAAGATAAAGCTAGTGGCAGGGAAGAGCATATTTCTATGAAAGATGGACCCTGGAATGTGATAAGTTTCTGTGTACCCCATCTTCTCTTCTTTGAGACACTCCTCAATTTATTCCCTGTAGGCTGGGGGGCCAGAGTCATGTTGGGAATTGGCTCTTGTGTCAACAGAGCTCAGCCGTCAAGACGGTCTGAATGTGACAATCTGACTCTGCTTCTCTGTTGGTCTCTCTTCTCCCTTTTCTTTTCCCTTTCCCTTGACCTGCACCCATGACCGGTCTGCTCCTGACCAAGTTGGCTTATTTGTTATCGATCCCAAGTTTGACTTTGACTCTCTACCAAAAAACAGCAAACTAACCAAACACAGTCAGCTTCTTTTCCTAATTCTAAGATATATCTGCATACATGATCACTGTGTACAAATTAGAAAATATTTTTTAAAATACAGGAGTAAAAAAAATTCACCCATAATCCCAGCATTTAGTCCCTTCATTTCTACATGTAGATATTTCAAATATCATGAATTCTCCTTCAACTTTTTATTGGGCAAGTATCCATCAGAGAAATACAGAAAATACAGAAAAGGAAAAAGAAATCATCTAGCCATTGCATCATCTTCTAACTCCCATCCCTCCTCCTCCAGCATTCCATTCACTCAGTATCTTAAGTCAGAAATCTTGGAGACGTCTATGCTTCTCTCTCCAACTCCTACCCCAGAATAATCCATCATGGTGGAGTGTTGATTTTAACTCCTAAAAATCTTTTGACTCCATCTGCTTTTCTCCATCCCCATTGATACCATCCTAGTCCAAGTTCTATGGATTTCTTTCTGCAATATTTCCATAGCTTCCTGCAACCTTTGGTTTGCTGCTTTCTTGCATACTGCCTCTCCTCACCTCTCCTCCTCTTTTTTTTTTCCTCCCTGGCACAGCACTGGCTTATACTTAGTCCAAGACCAATGTGCACCGGGGGGCAGTTACCTGAGTTGCAGACATTTCAGACTATAAAACACATCAGGCATCACTAATTGCTTCATTCATTTTCTGTTCATCATGCATCGTCTTATATTTTTATTGCTTATTTTTTCATGCCCACTCTCTCCAAATAGAACATATCCTAAAATTCTTGATAATCTCTAAAATTTTCTTTGTTAGAAGGTAGAAGCTAGGAGCTAGACAAGACTAGCTGCTTTCTGTTTGTTTCCAGTCAGCATCGCTCTTAGCCTCACTTCTTCACTCTGGCAGTGGCAGCTTGTTTCAGTAGCAGCATCTGGATTCAGTTTACAATTTTCCCAACACTCATCAGCCTTGTCACGCTCCTTTACTGAATGGGCATCAGCAAGGACCTTCCTCCAAGCCTTTACATTTTAATAATTTCTGCCTCTTCCCTATGTTCCTTTGGCCGTGGGAGTGGTGGCTGCTTATTGTAGTTGTTTCCTCTGTGAATCCTTTGTGTTCTTTTCTTTTCCTTTCTAGTTCCTCAATATGTAGTTAACAATTCTTTATATTAAATTCACTGTGTTTAAATAACTGCTGCCACTTCTTTCTCTTTACTGGATCCTAACTGGTATAGATAATGTAAGTTGTCTTATGTACTCAGAGGGAGTAAAAATATTCGGATTAAATACTTTAATCCTTATCTTTCACCTTTTCAAATTTTCTTCAAATGTATCTGAATTAGACATGTTCCAGAAACCATTTTTTACCCTCTGCAATAACTTATGTATCCAGCTTGATGTTAACATATCAAGACTTTAAAAGAAAACATCAAGTCAGAATTGATATTGTTCTCTACTGCCCTCTCCCCTTACGCCCCAGAAAGAGGGACTGACTTGGAAGCATCCTCACTCTTGTGACCTCTAAGAAACAGGAGGGACATCACAGGACACTACAAGAATCATTATCCCCAGGAAGCTGATGACCCTGGGTCTTCTTGTCCCTGCCAGGGGAAGGAGAAGCCCCAGTGGGAGCCACAGACTGGGTCTCAGTATCCTTCACACATTGCTCAGCATGAGTGTTGGTGGATTTTAGGTTTAGATGCTTTGGCTGGAAGTTGAACAGAGGAAAATATCTCCCTGGAGAGCATCTTTGCTCAGATGCAGTACATGTTGCTCCTATTCATTTGATAGTTATTTTTACTTCTCCAGTAGGCTGTTTTTTCCCTCACTTGAATTTGTAATTATTAATTCATTGATAAGTTTAATAAAATTTACTAATGAGGGCAGGGTTGAATTGGGGAAATACAGAATACAATATTTAGTAAGCGTCTTCTTTAGGACAAACAAGAGCTGGTGTTTTCTGGAGACTAATTCTATGAAGTAAATGTTTCTGTCTTTTTTGCAAAGTTATAGGACTGAAGCTTTTTTTTTACATGATTGTATTACTTTAAAAAAATTTTATTAATAAAATCAATCAACATACAACACGAACATTCTTAACATATGAACATTCCATGCTTGGTGTGCAATCAATGGCTCATAATATCATCATATAGTTGTATATTCATCACCATGATCATTTCTCAGAACATTTGCATCACTCGAGAAAAAGAAATAAAAAGAGAAAAGAACAAACTCATACATACCCCTCACCCCTCACTCTCACTGACCACTAGTATTTCCCTCTACCCAATTTATTTTAACATTTGTTCCCCCTATTAGTTATTTATTTTTGATCCATGGGACTGAAGCTTTTTGAGGTTAATTAACTCAAAGTCACAGACCTAGTCCATGGTAGAGATGTGAGCTGTCCCTTAAACACAGGCTTGTCCTTTGAATCCTAAATTCTGCCAACCATATTATGCTGGTGAATTTTTTCAGAGAAAAGGGAATTGGATCTAAACACAAAGTTAGGTTCTCGATTGTGACAGTTTTTTAGACTTTTCTTGATTTTGATGACCTTTCGAAGAGTATTGGTCAGGTTTTTATAGGATGCCCTCTATGGAAGTTGGTTGATGTTTTTCTCATGACTAGACTGGGGTTATGAGCTTTTGTGAAGAACACTACAGAACAAGTGCCACTTTCATCACATTACACCAAGAGTACATATTGTCAACCTGATTTATGACTGTTGATGGTGACCTTGGTCACCTGGCTGAAGTAGCATTTGGAAAGTTTCTTCACAGTAAAGTTGCTCTTTTTCTCCACATTTCCACACTGTTCTCTTTGAAGGAACTCATTATGTACAACCCCATACTTGTGGAATACAGTATTCTGGTCCCCTTCCTTGAAGGCAGAATGTCTACATGAATTACTTAGAATTCTTGTTGTTCTAGTTTGCTAGCTGCCGGAATGCAACACACCAGAACAGAAACGGAACGGCTTCCAAAGGGGGAACTTAATAAGTTGCTAGTCCACAGTTCCAAGGCCGAGAAAATGTCCCAATCAAAACAAGTCCACAGAAACGTCCAATCAAAGGCATCCATCCAGGGATGAAGTTCAGGGTTTCTCTCTCAAGTGAGAAGGCACATGGCAAACAGTCAGGGCCTCTCTCCCAGCTGGAAAGGCACATGGCGAGCATGGTGTCGCCTGCCAGCCCTCTCTCTGGCCTCTGGCTTCATGAAGCTCCCTAGGAGGTGTTTTCCTTCTTCATCTCCAAATGTCACTGGTTGGTGGACTCTCTGCTTTGTGGTGCTGCAGCATTCTCTGCTCTCTCCGAATCTCCCATTCTCCAAGATGTTTCCTCTTCCATAGGACTTGAGAAACTAATCAAGACCCACCTGAATGAACGGAGACATGTCGCCACCTAATCCAGCCTAACAACCACTCTCAATTACATCACATCTCCAGGGAGATGATCTCATTACAGTTTCAAACATAGAGTACTGAATAGGGATTAGAAGAAACAGCTGCCTTTACAAAATGGGATTAGGATTAAAGCATGGCTTTTCTAGGGTACATACATCATTTCAAACCAGCACACTTGTGCTTGGGAGAGTTGTCTATTCTCCTCCATTTATTAATTTATTCAATTATTTGTTTATATAAGTATATGCACATGGTTATTAATTTTATACTTTGGGTTATAATCCAATACTACTTTATTTATTTTGTTGCTCAAATTGTTCCAGCCTTGGCTATTGGGAGCTCTATCAATTGGCATTTATGTCTCTTTATCATGACCCCATCAAGTGTTTACTATTTTTTTCTTGAGCATTTCTATACTTTTTGGCACTACAGGATGTTACAGGGTGATATTATATATGTCCTGCTCCAGTCCTATGATCAGCCAAGATCTAGGGATCTTGGTTCCTTTTGTTAGAGAATGGTATTAGGAACCAAGATGTGGGTGCTATGTGTGCTTGTTGCTACTGGTGTGTAATTACTTTTAGGTCCTCTCATCTGATAAAGAAAAGGCATTATGTGGGTATAGTAACTATGTATGATACCTATCTTTATCAGATGTAACCATCTGTATCTATGTTAAACTAAACATGAGTTCATATTAAAGTCTCCAACTTTGATCCATTACACATGGGTCCTTCTAGCTTCCTTCCTGTGCTTATCTGTAAATTCCCACACCAACAGTGAGAAACTTGACCCCCACCAAGTTTCATTTACTTGTCTAGGTTCAGTTAACTCGTACCCCTATGGGAAACGACTTTAGCAATTAAAGTACTGTGCTTTTATGCCATTCAATTTGCCCTTAGTTTTATAGACTCTGTTCATTTCCAAAGTTACTTAGCTCAGCACTTTCCCCCTTACCCTCTTCAGTGATGCTTTTCATACATTTATACTTAAGTTCTCTTGTCATGGCCTACATACAGGGAATCCCCTAACTTCCTAAATCATGTTTTTGAAAAGAATTTGCATACACTAAGGTTCACTCTTTGTGCTGCAAAATTCAGTGGGTTTTGACAAATGTATAATGTAATATATCTACCATTACAGAATAATAAAAAAAGTTTCATTTCCCTGAAAATCTCCTGTGCTTTACCTATTCATCCCTTCCCCCTACTCCTGAAATGCTGCCAATCACTGATCTTTTTACTGTCTTTATTGTTTGCCTTTTTTCACAACGTCATGTAATTGGAATCATACAGTATTTCAGACTGATTCCTTTCACTTAGCAATATGCATTGGGGATCCTATCTGCCTTTTCATGGCCTGATGGCTCATTTCTTTTTACTGTTGAATAATATTCCATTGCATGGTTATATCAAAGTTTTTTAATTCATTCACCTACTGAAGGAAAGCTTGGTTGCTTCTGATTTTTGGCAATCATGAATAAAGCTGCTATAAAAATTTGTGTGGGCATATATTTTCAATTTATTTGGGTAAATATCTAGAAACAGGATGGCTGAATCGTACGCTAAGACCATGTTTAGCTTTGTTTGGAACTGCCAAACTGTCTTCCAAAGTGGTTACCATTTTGCTTCCTCACCAGCAATGTAGGAAGTTTCCTATTGCTTACATCCTCACTAGCATTTGTTGTCAGTGTTTTGGATTATAGTAATTCTAATGTGCATGCCATTTCAATTTGTAATTCCCTAAAAACATGTGAGGTTGAGCATCTTTTCATATACTTATGTTCTAGTTTGCTAGCTGCTGGAATGCAATGTACCAGAAATGGAATGGCTTTTAAAAAGAGAAATTTAATGAGTTGCTAGTTTACAGTTCTAAGGCCGAGAAAATGTCCCAATTAAAACAAGTCTATAGAAATGCCCAATCAAAGGCATCCAGGGAAAGATACCTTGGTTCACGAAGGCCGATGAAGTTCAGGGTTTCTCTCTCAAGTGAGAAGGCACATGGTGAACACAGTTATAGTTTCTCCTTTGGCTGGAAGGGCACATGGCGAGCACAGCATCATCTGCTACCTTTCTCTCCTGGCTTCCTGTTTCATGAAGCTCCCCAGGAGGCATTTTCCTTCTTCATCTCCGAAGCATTGGCTCATGGACTTCATGGTACTGCAGCATTCTCTGCTCTCTCCAAATCTCCTTCATTCTCCAAAATGTTTCCTCTTTTATAGGACTCCAGAAACTTCTCAAGACCCACTGAAATGGGTGGAGACATGTTGTCACCTAATCCAGTTTAACAACCAGTCTTGATTAAATCACATCTCCAGGGAGATAATCTGATTACAGTTTAAAACATACAGTATTGAATAGGGATTATTCTGCCTTTACGAAATGGGATTTTGATTAAAACATGGCTTTGCTAGGGGACATACAGCCTTTCAAACCAGCACCTACTTATTCGCTATATACATTTCTTCTTTGGTGAGGTGTCTGTTCAGATTTTTTGCCTGTATTTAAATTGGGTTATTTGTTTTGAAGTTTTTGAGTTTTAAGAGTTCCTTGTTTATCTTGGATGCAAGTGCTTTATAAGATATGTGTATTGCAAATATTTTCTCTTCAGTCTGCATCTTTTTAAAATTCTCTAAATTTTAAAATTCTCTAAATTCTCATCTTTTTAAAATTCTCTAAGTGGTACCCTTTGCAAACCAGAAGATTTTTATTTTAATAAAGTCTAACTTATAAAACAATTTTTCCCTTTGCTGTTGTATGTAAAAACTTATTACCAAACCCAAAGGTCAAACTCTAAACTCCTAAATTATAGATTATTCTCCTGTATTTTCTTCTATAAGTTATAATATCTTTTTTTGCATGCTATATAATGGGGGCAGTTTGCAAGCTTCCAGAATGCAATATACCAGAAATGGGATGGCTTTTAAAAAGGGGAATTTATTAAGTTGGCCATGAAAATGTTCAAGTTAAAGCAAGGATATAAAAATGTCCAATCTAAGGCATCTAGGGAAAGATACCTTGGTTCAAGAAGGCCAATGACGTTCAGCATTTCTCTCTCAGCTGGAAAGGCACATGGTGAGATCTGCTAGCTTTCTCTTCAACAACTTCCCCAGGACTCTGTCCGTTCTGGTGGCTCTGAAGCTTTTTCCAAAATGGTTCCCTCTTAAGGGCTTCCAGTAAGCAAACCCACCTTGAATAAGGTTCTCCATGGAAACCATTTAATCAAAAGTTATTACCCACAATTGGGTGGGTCACATCTCTGTGGAAACAATGAAAAAAGATACCACGCAGCAATAATGAATGAGGATAGAAGGACATGGCTTTTCTAGGGTACACAATAGATTCAAACCAGCACAGTGTCACATTTCATTCTTTTTCCATGTGACTATCCCGTTATTGCAGCACCATTTGTTTTTTTTTTTTTTTTTTGGGGGGGGAGATGCATGGACTGGGAATTGAACCTGAGTCTCCTGCATGGCAGGAGAGAATTCTACCACTCAACTACCCTTGTGCCTCTATAGTATTTTTTTTTATCTTTAGGTCTATAATCCATTTTGAGTTAATTTTTGTGAAATATCTGTGTCTAGATTTCTTTCCTTTTTTTTGTTCATATGGATATCTAATGTTCCCGGATTATATGTTGCCAAGACTATCCTTTTTTCCATTGACTTGCCTTTGTTTCTTCTTCAAAGCTTGGTTTACAATATTTGTATGGGTCATTTCTGGGCTCACTATTCTCTCCCAGAGTTCATTCATTTTTTAGATAACATTTATTGAGTGCCTACTAGAACGAGGGAATCTGCTTAGCTACAAAGAGGAAAGACAAAGTTATTGACCTTGAGTAGCCCTCAGTCTTGATAATCAAATCCAAATTCCACAACCTAGACTGATAAATGATACAGTGGATATATGCACAGGGTACTAAGAACTCCCAAGCACAAACATTTTAAGAATCTAACAGTTTCTTCCCACCTGTATCATGGCTGCCTGCTCTCCAAGTTGAAGGCATAATTATCTTTCATATAGGTTATTTAAATAGTCTCCTAGCTAGGTCCCCTCCTCTGTACTTGCCTTTCCTTTGAAAGAAAATCTACCATGTCATTCTCTGCTCAAAATCTCCAATGGTGCTGCAATAACAGGATACTCACATAGAAAATAATGAAACGTGACCCCGCCATACAGCATGCAAAAAAAAAAAAAAAAAATCAAAATCAAAACCAAAAATCTCCAGTGGACTGTCCTCCACCTTAGAGTAAAAACCAAAATCCTCACAATGGCCTATAGGAGGCCATTATCTCCTATTCCTACATTTAATCACTCTGTTCTGGCCTCTTTGGACTCCTTGCTATTCCTCAAAAGAATTCCTCCAGTGCCATTTGTTGAAACACTATACTTTTTCCACTGATTTGCCTTATTTCAGGACTTTGCATTTTTTTTTCTTCCCTCTGCCTTGCATAATCTTGCCAGATTTCCTCATGGTCTCTTTCTACTTTCTTCAGGTCTTGATTCAGTCTGTACCATCAGTATTACCTGCTTGATATTGTAGTATTAAGTATTCTTCTTCCTCTTCCTCATCTGTGGTAGTTAGGGTCACGGGTCAACTTGGCCAGGTGAGGGTGCCTAGTTCTGTTGCTGTGGACATGAGCCAATGGTACGTGAACCTCATCTGTTGCTGATTACATCTTCAGTTGGCTAGGAGACGTGCCTGCTGCAATGAATGATGCTTGATTTAATTGGCTGGTGCTTAAATGAGAGAGTGCAACGTAGCACAGTCTAAGTAGCTCAGCATTCCTCATCTCAGCACTCGCAGCTCAGCCCAGGCCTTTGGAGATGCAGAAAGGATCACCCGGGGAAAGTTGTTGGAACCCAGAGGCCTGGAGAGAAGGCCAGCAGAGATTGCCCTGTGCCTTCCAGTGTAAGAAAGAACCTCAGTTGAAAGTTAGCTGCCTTTCCTCTGAAGAACTATACGTTAACTAAACGAATCTCCTTTTATTAAAAGCCAATCCATCTCTTGTGGGTTGCATTCTGGCAGCTAGCAAACTAGATCATCTCTGTCTCTATCTCCTCCTCCTCCTCCTCCTCCTCCTCCTCCTTCTTTGTCCTCTTCTTTTTAAAGTATTTATCTCCCCCCACTAAGTTCCATGAGGCTTCAGAATTTTATCTTCCCTTACCTTCTCATTCTTTTTTCCCATGTGGTGCCTAGAATAATTCTTTGTGTATAGTAGGCACTCAACAAATATTTATAGAATAAAGGAATGAAAACATGGGAAAAAATAGGGGTGTTTTGTGGTAATCCCACTAAACTGGGAGATTATAAAAACCATTATTGATTCTCAGTGCCTGGGAATGAAATAAATGTTGAATGAATGAATGAGTAAGTGAAAAAACAATATGGTCAAATCACCACTTTACAGATGAGGACACTAGACACAAAATTTTAACTGATTTCTTAAGATCATATGCCTAGTAATGAGAATGATAAAAAATCAATTGCGATGATGCATGCATAGCTATATTATGATACTATGAATCACTGACTGTACAGTTTCGATGATTATATGGCATGTGAATACATTATATATCTCAATAAAATTATATATTTAAAAATAATTGTATTAGTCAGGGTTCTCTAGAGAACAAAACCAACAGGAGATATCTGTTAATATAAGATTTATAAAAGTGACGGAACCGTGGAAATACAAGAGCGCAAAATCAATAGGGCAGGCTGTGAGGCTGACAACTCTCATGAAGGGTCTGGATGAACTCCACAGGAGGGGCTCGCCAGCTGAAACTTCTCTCTCCTCCCTTAAAAGTCTTCAACTGATGGGCTCAACCCCAGTTGATGGGATTATCTCATTTGGGGAGATGCCCCCTTAGTTGATCATAGATGTAATCAGTCACAGCTACAATCAGCTGACTGATGATTTAACAAACCAGCCTTCTGGTTTATCAACCAGGCACAAAATATCCTTGCAGTAATGGTTAGGCCAGTGCTTGTCTGACCAGACACCTGGGCACCATCACCTGGCCGAGTTGACACCAGAACTAACCATCACAATGATAGAGGGATAAATGGGGAAAATGTACTGATTGCAAACTATGGATAACAATAATATTTTAATATTCTTTCATCAACAGTAAACAAATGTACCATATCAACATTGTGGGTCAATAGTAGGAGGAATAAGTGGTATGGGAGGATTTGTATTTTCTTTTTTTTTTTTTCTGGAGTAATGAAAATATCCTAAAATTGATCATATGATGTATGCACAACTATGTGATGACACCATGTGTCAGCAATTGTATACTTCAGATGGTTTGTATGGAATGGTGTGTGAATATATGCCAGTAAAATTGCATTTTAAAAAAATATCTTATACCTATGTCACTGAAGATATGAGCTTTGAGAGTCTAGGGACATTGTTTTTTTTGTTTGTTTGTTTCATAACTTAAAAACTGTAATCTCTAAAGGAAAATGAAGTAGTAGGGTCAAAGGGATTAATTGGAAGACAGGAATAGGCCTCATGGATGAGAATATTTCTTAGTAGGATCTTGAAGGCCTAGAGCCATGATATTCAATTGAAGAGCAAGGAAGAAAAGTCTTCCCTCCCCCAAATTCCATGTATTTGCTAGGGAGTCTGCTAATGCTGCAGGAATATGCCCCAGAGGTCCTATAAGAAACCTTGACAAGTGACCACAGTGACTTTTGCTTGGCTGCCTGACAGACGCCATGGAGCGTAGGGGCTGAATGGATTTAATATGTCTACAGGCTCTTCTTTCAACTACAACAGGCAAAACCCTGAGGGTTATGAACACCTGTTGTACCAACATCAAGGAAGGAATTTCCTCAGATATGCGCTTTTCTCAGGGAACACCAGATAGTTTTTGGAGAAAGCCATCCAGAGTGTTTCTCAGAGGGTTGCTCTTGGAGTCAGCTAGAGATCCCCATCTCAGCAAGCTACTCTGAGGAAAATGTGGCAAGAGCCAGCTAACTCTGTAGTCAACTCTCCCCAGTGTAGAGACGTACTGAAGGTGGGAAATGTTCAGATGAATAAATCAC
>PVIY010050723.1:0-16042 GCA_004026745.1 Myrmecophaga tridactyla
GGCTGCAGCCCTGAGGGGACGCCCTCCCACCCGTGCCGCGCGGGGCAGAAGCGGACTGCAGGGCGGTGGGACCGGCCTGGGCCACGGTAGGAACTGCAAAACCTCCCTCATCCCTAAGTAGAGCTCGCCCCGGGGGAGGGCACCGGGGAGTTCGGAGCCGGGGGCAACATTTTAGCGCAGACGGTGGGATGGCCGAGCCCGGGCGGCACGCTGCGCCTGGACGTTCCCCCTGGCCCAACTCGGGACCCCAGAACCCCGCCAGGCGGTCCCAGGCATGTGTCCATGTAGGTGCACGACCACGGGCGGGGACTTGAGCTTCCGCTGGCCACGCGGTGCTCCCCACGCCCTTGGGTGATTACCCGGATTACTTCTCTCTCCAAGCGGCCTCGCTTAAAAAAAAAAAAAAAGGCTTTAATCTGTTATTAAGCGATTCCCAAAGTTTGATTCTTTCCAAAAAGAGAGTTGTTCAATTAACTGGCTGTAAACACAATTAATAATTATTAACACGCAAAGAAATCTCTGTGATGTTTAAAAGGATAATGGTCTCTCTCTATCTGTAGCTCTCAAGCGTAGAGGGAACCTTGAAATCTGAAAATATCCTGATTAGATTATTAGAGCTGATTATAGGGTGATGTTCCCCCTTTCTCTAATGAAACTCAGCTCGCTTCTCCCTTCCTCTGTCTCTCTTGTTCTCTCTCTCTCTCTCCCTTTTTCCTCTTCCCAGTCTGAATCGCACTCTAATCCAGGAGTCATTAGTAACCCCCTCTGGCTACATGTTTGCATCAGTGAAACATTGTGACATAGTTGTAATACAAACTCTGCCGCCTTGCACTGCATCTTGCGGTAGGAAGTGTAATAGCAATAAAAATCATTTTTCTTCTCCAGGCATTATTGGGTGGAAAAAAAACAGAAAATCTGAGTGTGAGAAGAGGGGGGTGGACGGAGAAGGGAGATGTAAGGGGAAGGAAGAGGAGGAAGGAAAGAGAAAGAGAGTATGCATATGACATAGAAGTAAACCTTTTCCAATTTAGAGACTCCCCCTCTCCAAACTGTGGTTGTGCAGATTCAGATACACTATATCTACACTCCTCTTCCCTACCCTTGTCTCTGCTCCTCTGTAGGCCCCAGGAATTGCCTCTTAATTTCTAGAATCTCTCAGCTGCTCCCTTCTCCCTGATTTAGCACCCCCACCCCAGGTGAGGGAGCCCCCTCCACCGAGTGGAGTGAGGGATCCTCATTTAAATTCTGCTAGGAAACTGAGGCCCACTCTCCTTTTCGGTCACTCTGACATCCTTCCTAGCATGACAGAGAAGGGACAAGCCACCCAGAAAGCCAACCTGGCTATTTTCCTGGTGCAGCCCTGTAATTTCTGAACAAGGGTTCAGAGTCTACTAATCTGCAATGGGGGTGGGGGTGCAGGGTAAGAGAGAAGAAGCCCTCCCACCACCTCCTGTCTGTCCCATGGGAGCTTACCCTGCTGGCTTAGGCAAGGGCCAAATTTCCAGTAAGGGTCTCTAAGCTGGGTTTTCTCAGCCAGGGAAAGGCAGGGACTTAGACACCAATCCACACACATTCGGTGTCACAGCTCATGCCACCCTACACTCACCAGTTCAGCCAGCTATGTGTGGGATCCATTGAGCCCTTTTAAAAGTTGAAAGTAAACTTGGGGTCAAAACTGCATTAGAAAAAAAAAAGTTCTGTACCATTCTTTAGAAACAAAGAAACCACACAAATCCTCATGGGACAATAAGAAGACACTATACTTTTAAAACCACGATTGGTGTCTTCAGATAAAAAAAAATGCATTGTAAAATTTGTTCTCATTTATAACACCTTTCTCTTGGGTGATACTCTTTGAAAAGAAATCGAGGCAAAGACTCACCATTTAAATGAATTAAATTTTCTCTATATTTTATAGTCTCGTGGTCTTAAGTGTTGGGGTGTAACTTTTTTAATGCAATTTTATTGAGATATATTCCCACACCGTATAGTCCACCCAAAGTATAAAATCAGTGGCTCACGGGGTATAACTTTTAAATTAACAACTAGATAAAAATAAAAATAGGGGCAAATGCCAGATGTACCTTGGAGGGACATTCTGTGTAGTTTGTAAATCTTGCCGTTGAAGTCTGTGCTTTCTGGTTCTTCTAGTTTTGCTGCTTTTACTGTCCGGATAGGTGTATGTGGTGGGGGTGGCTTTTTTTTTTTTTTTTTGGTCAGCAAAGCCAAAAGCTGTAGGGTATGACGTTCCAGAAGGCTGGGGCCCCTCAGATGTCTGAGTGACCGGAATGAATGGACTTCAGTGGAAATTTCAGTTGGAATGAGATGGCTTCATAGCCAGGCCCCTCAGGGGAGGTATTTGCATTGGCCGCTGCTGAGTGGCCCGAAACACAGAGCGGTCGAAACTATGGCCTGGGACAGGACATCTCTCATTCATTTTATCCTTTCTACGAATGAAGTGTCACAGCTTGAGTTACGACTTTAGACTTGGTGAAACTGTACCTATGTTTTTTCTCTTTCTCCTGTTATTTCCCCTCACCTAGTGCAGATACTGCAGGATATATCGGTCATAGACAATCCTTTTGAACCCTTGGGGAGAAGGCCTTGCGCGTTTCGGCTTCTCCTAGAGTTTTGATTAAGGAAAAGTCCGGGTGACTCGCGAAGTTAGGGCCGCAGAAGGCTCGGAGGCTTAGCCGCGTCATTCCAGTTTCCGCAGCGAGGTGGCGCTCCAGGGCACCGCAGCGCGCCCAGGTTCCGGCCGCCCAGCGCGTCGGCCGCGTTCCCGCAGTGGGGCTGCGGCACCGAGCGCCGTGAACGCGGGGTTCCCAAAGCCTCGGCGGGAAATGTCGGGGAGCGCTCAGGTCCTCCTAGGCCCGGCGAGGCCCGGAGGCCACGGCGGCGGGAGGCCGGCGGCGGCAGGGAGCGCGGCCGGGAGAGAAGCCGGGGCGAGGCTGGGGCGAGAACGCGGGCGAGGCCGGAGCGCACTGCGGTGGCCGCGGCTCCCGTGACCACGACGTTGGCTCGCGCGGGGGACCCGGGTGGGGCCGGCGGCGCTGCGGGGTCCGCACGGAGCTCGGGGCCGGCGGGCCGCGGCCGGGCCTCGGCCTAGGTGGGGGGCACTGACGTCCCCAACTCACTGAAGGAGTCGCCCACCCGTTCACCGCGAGCTCGGCGGACTTCGCTGTTGCTGGTTCTTCTCCTTCTCCTCCTTTTTTTTCTATAAGAAAATAAAGGGGAAAAAATAGTATGTGCTCGGAATTGCTTTGTCTCCAAACTAGGCAGCTTTCCTCTTTAATAGATGTTCTTTTCCTTCTTTCCTTTCCTTACCCTTCCCTTTCTTTCCTTTTCTAGTTTTTCCTTCTCCGACCTCCTTTTCGTTCCTTTTCCTTTTTTCTGTCCACTTCTGAGGGCTAGTTCTCTCTCTCTCTCTCAGATTAACCAGCTCAAGAAGACCCAACATTGAGTAAACGGCAGCAAGATTGAAGAAAGAACTATTTCGATTTATTGAACGCCGGTCCATCCATGCGTTTTCATTTCCACACTTTGCCTTCCCTGGGTCTCTCACAACCCCTGAGTCGAAGAGAACCGAGAGGAAATGTCTCACCCCGACACTCTCATCCCTCCCCCTGAGACCGAGGGGGTCCTTTAAAACTACTTTTGAAACAATGATAGAAATGATAAAGATGACACACTGAAGAACGTTTCCAAGTGTTCATTAATTTCCTGGTTGGTTTGCAGCCGGGCTTGGTGGGACCGGAGCAGGGCGAGCGGCGTGGCTGTCGGGCCGGGCCTTCCCTCCTTCAATCCCCTGACCTGTGAGCTGCCCTGTCCTCAAGGGCCTTGGGGAGCCAGGCCGTGCCCTCGCGGCCGCCGGGAACCTTTGGTGCCACCACAGCTCGGGGACACCCGGTCTCCGACTTGTCGCCTGCTGCACTTCTCTTTTTCGCCGATATTTCCGGTCACCTCGCCTCCCTTACAGTTTTCTAGTCTAAATGGGGAAAATTTCGGCCCAATTTAGGAATCTGCAGAAACTCAGAGGGTCAGGTCATTAGGAATGTTAACGCGCGACCAAGAATTATAAACATGATCTAAAAGTCTCTTCCAATTCATTTCTTCAAGTATTTATTTGAGTTAAGTGATGAAAAGTGACAGTTGTGAAATAGACAGCTTTTAAAAGTAATGAAGTCAGATGAGGCTTTAACCTGTCGATTGCTATAAATCAACTTTGAAAAAGACGAATGAAGAATATTATTTGGGCACCTAACTGCAGGCATTTGCAGTGCGGGCCGCGGGGCTCGGGTCTGGCAGGGGAGGGCCGGCGGGGCAGTCGGGCCCGGCGAGGCCCGGGGCCTGGAGCGTGGCCCTCGCCTGACCCAGTCAGCAGGGGAACCGCGTGAGCCAAAAGGGTATCTTGCTGGGAGGCTGGTCTCTATTTCCGTGTCTACTTTAGCGGGGGAAGTTGGGCCACTGCAATGGGTCTGGGCAGGTGGCTCTAGCCCTAAGTGCAGTCCGGAGTTAAGGGGACTGAACCCCAGGTGCAGATGGGCGCTCAACCGGGCTGAGGGTGTCACCACCCTTCCCTCAGCTGGGGGGAGAAGAACCAAGGCCTGTCCAAAGCTCCCTCACACCCATCCCAGTTCCTAATTCATCCACAGTGGAGGTTCCAGAGGCAGGGGAGGAAGCAGCAGAGGTGAGCCTGGGAGCCTTTTGGGTTGGGCGCAAGGGCCGGGGTTGTCCAGTTTTTCAGTGATATCAAATAGCACCACCCCAACTGCAAGGAAGGAACCCTTGGAATGAAGAGGGCTGGATGGCTGGCAGTGCCATAGGCCAGGCGCCCTGAGGCCTTTGGGAAGAGAAGCAGAGTTCTTATCAGACATCTGCCCCAGTCCGGGTTCCAGAAATGATTTCTTAAGCAGGTGAACTGGTGGGCTGTTTTAAAACAAACTCTACACATTCTCTTGAAAATCTAGGCTCCCCACAAGTGCAGTTTCGTTGGCTGCTGGGTCTGGGGAGCTGGTCACCTTCCCACTGACATCTGGGGCCAAGGCCAGGCTTTGCTTTCCACCTCTGGTACACACCCCCTGCCCAGCAGAAGTTTGAGTGGGGGCTACAGACACAGGGCACCAGGGTCTGTAACCCCCCTCTTAACCTTTCCCGGTGGGGGGGAGGGGGGTTGGGGCAGGACACAGATGATCCCCTCCCCACAGTTTCTCCCCAGAGAAGCCCTCCCTGCTTCTAACCCGACTGGGAGAGGGGCCAGGCTGCTTGAGCTCTAGCAACCGGTCCTGGCGCACTTCCTCTCCTGTCTCTCTTAACCTCTTTCCCCCCTCCAGCCTCATTTTTGGGATTATCTGGGAAAGAGGGGGTCCTGGTCGCCCCCTTTCCCCCTTTACCAGGGAGAACAGCCCGTGACAGGCGAGGAGATGGCGCCCGGGTCCTTGGGCAAGTGCCCCGCCTGGTGGCTCTAAAGACGGCCTGTGGCCCGCACTCGCCCAGCCCGAAGTTTCCAGACTCTTGGACTGGAGAGTCGGATTTGAAGGACCCTCACAGTGAGACTCTGCAGACATTGAGGGCGGGGAGACTGAAGAGGACGACGTTCACCCCCGTGACAGTCGCGAGCGACTTGGGGGTTAGGCGGGGCGCGGGGCTCCATTCGGGCTCCACCCTGGATGCGACGCCTCTCCGGGGCCTGGGAGCTGCCAGCCTCGAGCAGCGCCCTCACGCCTCTCAGGTCCGATTTCCTTTCTTTGGGGGCCGGGACGGGGGGAAGGGAGGACCTTCGGGGTCAACGGGAACTGGAACCTGCCACCTCCCCCCTCTTCCCCCCCGCCCCCCGCCCGGGCTACGCTGACTCGGTCGCTACCTGCTCGGGCCCCGGCCCGCACCCGCCCAGCTGGCGCCAGGGTTCCCCACGCCCCAGACTGGGAGCGGGCGAGGGGCCTCCATCAGGGCCCGGGCAGGGGTGAGAGGCGCGGCGACTTCCAGCTTCCGGCCCCGCGTTGGGAAACTCGACGGAAGGGGCCGGGCGAGACTCCTCCTCCACTCCGCGGGGAGGCAGGCTGGGCTCGGCGAGCGGCGGGTCTCCGCCCGCCCGAGCGTTTCCATAAATCAGGCCGCTGGCAGGCTGCTAATTAGCTCGGGCGGAAAAGAATAGGAAGAGCGAGAGTCCAGTAGCGCTTGGGGGTGGGGTGGGGGCGGGGGAGCTCTCTAGGGGGGAGATCGCACTTTCCCCAGGGCCGTTCGGCGACTCCCTGGGACACCTCCGCAGCCTCCGGTCGAGGCCACCCTAGATCATCTCCCTTTCACATCCACCCCTCCCCCACGCCCTGCCCTCCGAGCAGAGGGCTCCGGATCCCACGCCCCGCACATTGAGCGCACCTCCAATTTCGACCTGGCCCGCCCACCCACGCGGAGGCACCTGTCCCAGTGGCTGGGGAAGACCAGTGTTAATTAACGCCCCCGCTTCCCCTGCGATATCCGAAGACTTTCAGAACTGGTCCCCACGTGTTTCCTCATTAAGTCCTGAAATCTGCGCTTGGAACAACCGCTGGGAAAAGAGAGGGTCTGGGCCTTGAGAGGGAGGTTCGGTGACCCCAGGGCTTGAGGGGTAACAGGGCTCGCACAAGGATTGCGGGCTGTGGGCTGCTCTAACCCGGTTCCTTCTTTCCCTAAGAAAACGCGAGACGGGTCGTTCGAGGTTAGAAATAACATTAAAGTTGGGTTATTGATTTCCATGTAAATGTGGAGCAGAGTTCGCGGCGAGTGGGAAAGACTTGGGTTTATTTTCTTTCTTTTCCTCCCCCACCCGTCTCCCAGCCCGCCCTCCCTCGGCGGGGAAGGGACTCTGCCATGACATCACCGCGGAGACCCGCGGCCTCCCCGCCCCCGGCCCCGGGGCCCCGGCGCGGAGATTGGCAGGTGTCGCTCGCAAGGACAATGCCTTCCAGGTGTCACCGTCACAGTCCCATTCCTCCTAGACCGCCCTCTCTGCCCCCTTCCCTTCCACCTCTCCTACCTCGCCCCTCCCTTTTAGTACTCTGGGGGAAGCTCTCCCATCTCCCCCCCACCCCACCCCCCGCCAGCCGTCCGCCTTGCTCGCTCTTCGCATCTGGGCGCCAGGCCCCGGGTCTAGAGACGCGGGCGGTGGGGGGGCCCGCGCGGAAGGACAGAAGTAGCGGGGACCTGCCTGCCGCCTGCCGCGGGGCGGCGCGGAGATGCCAAGGGCTCCGGGTCCAGGCGGCGGCAGCGGCGGCCCGGGAGTGAGCAAGGAAGGACCGTGTGTGTATTTTAAAGCCATCAGCGCGGTTTCTGGACTTCCCAGTCTTTGCTCTCCAGCACACCCCCACCCCGCCCAGGCACACATAATATAACAGACGCGAAGATAATCCTGCCATCTGGCAAATCCCAAATTTGGCGACCGAGCTCGCAAGGCAACGGCGACGTGTCATCCCGGGAGTAGGTGGCCGGTCCTGCCCGACTCCCCCGAGCAGGGCCGAGGGCGGTGAGCTCTGCCGGCGCCCGCCTCACTTCGGCCCGATCCCTCCCCCGACCCCGGAGCCTGTGTCCAGGGCCGCTGCGGGTGTGGTTCGGTCTCCCGCTGTGGGCGTCGGCTCTGGGGGTTCCGAATGAGGGGAGCGGATATTGTGGGGCGCCCGCCCTGGTTTCCGCCGAAACAACCTCAATGTGCTAAAACCCAAATTCGGCTTCATTACGTACAACCGAATGTAATTTATAGCCCGGCGGCCTGTCGGCGGCGATTTAGATCATTTGGTGATAAGGATCACACTTATTAGATTTCTTCAAAGCCGATGGGGATTTTCTATTTCTTCTTCTTCTTTTTTTTTTTTTTAAGGAGGGCATTTGTGCTAAATTGCCCAGTGCTGGTGTGATAACTGTCAAAAGTTTGACATCAAAGGAGCTAATATTATTCAGTTACCAGAGAAGCTGTCTGTCTAAATAAGAATATCTTAATTACTGCATCACAAAGGTAGAAAAGGGGTCGGATCTGAAAAGGGGAGAGGCATTCAGGCGTTCCTTTTGATGCGCTATCTATATTAGACCCATGCACGTCTCTTAATCAGGCCTAGTCCGATTTCCTTTCCTCTCTCCGTCGGTCCTCTGAACTTCATAACTATATGTAAACACGTTGTCAGTGGGGACATAATCTTTCGGGGTTCTTATTAGAAGAAATTTCCATCCTCTCCGGTTCTAGATTAGGCAGTGGAGTCCGCTCCATCAATGAAGGGACTAAGGTTTCGTGGACAATAATGTGGCAATTGTTGATGGTTTGTGACCCATAAAATGTGAAGGTGACTGTTCTGGCTTTGGTATGTAATTATGCAAAACACTTTCCATAAAGACTTGCCATTCGATCTAATGGCAGTCCCTGCGGTCTATTTCAAAAAAAAAGGGAGGGTCTATGTACAGAGACAGAAAAGTAACATTTGTTTTAACACAGGTTTTATGGGGTGTGTGTGTGGGGGAATGGATAAATACAAACACATCGCAACGCCGCCCAAAGTATTTTTGCGAGGCAAATTAAAATAATTACGAGGGGGTTTAATAAGTTAATCATAGCAACACGGCCCATCCAAACACAGAGGGAAGGGGTTTCAGGTTTCAGCCGGCCACCTCTCGACCTCCGACGGTGCTTGGGAGTGCCGGGCGAAGAGGAGCGACTCACCTCCCGGGTCTGCACGAATGGGATGCAGTCTCTGTCTTTCCACTTGGTCCACCTGGGATCAAAACCCCCGTTTGGGGCTAAGATTGGGGGGTAGTTGGGGGGATAGGGCGCCATCCCCATCCCAAAGTCTGGTCCGTAGAATTATTCGTCAGAAGGCGTTTTAACAAAGCAACCCTCTCCCAAGAACACCGCCCACCCCCTTTCCCTGGAGTGCCCACAAGCCCCCGGGATTTAGGGGCCCCAGGAAAGCTAGGGGGTGGGGTGGGGGTGGGAGAAGAAAGAACCTGAAGGATTGGTGTGGGAAGGCCTGAAACCGGCACCCACATTCAGGTAAAGCTGTTTCCAGTACCTTCAAAAACCACCTGAGGCTGTTTTTTTTATTTTGGTGTGTGAAGGTTTTTTTTTTTTTTTAAACTAATAAAAAATTAAAAAGGCTGAAGCTGAAAAGATGGAGTGAGGTGTGAGGGTCTTCACTGGTCTAGACCCAGACCTGGCCGCTGGCTAAAAAGCAAGCATCTCTGTCACTCCACGCGCCCCCACCCCACCTATGTGCCCTCATCGCCTGCCAGGCAGTGATACTGCCCTGTGAGCCCAGCGGAGGCTGGTAACAGAGGATTTTTTTCAAGGGGGAAATGATGATTAAAAGACAGAATCATCTAAATATCAAAGTGACACATGGGGAGACCTGAAAAAATATTTAAGCTAATGAAAAGCAAATAAAGAAGCAGGCACTTAGGCTGGGAAATTAAATATTATGTTTAAAATGGTGCTTTTGTGCAGGCTTGAAGATTTCCGATTCATGTACACATAATAAACACTCAGGTTTGTCATCTGGAGGTGCAAATCTGAAAGATATTCCAACAAATGAAGTGCTGGCAGAGAGAGGAATAAAGAGATCGGCGCCTGTCAGGGGTCAGGCAGCCTGAGATTGCTTCTAGAGATCTTTTGAAAATTTCACACGATTGAAGGCTTAGGGGCTTCACTGCGTTCGCATTTCAAACTCAGATCAGTGGGATCACAATAAAAAATAGAGGTCTGGAAAATTTTGATGCAAAGATGGCTGTGGGCTGCAGAGCTTCTCACGCTAGCTCGCGCTCTCTCTTTTTTTTTTCTTTCCAAGATAGACACCTGACATGGCTGTGATCCTTTGGATGACAGAGTTGTCAGAAAAGAAAGAAAATTGCATCTTGTCTCGTAACTTCCTTTCAGCCAAAAAGAATTTAAGGTCTTACTCCAGAGGGGAGGGGGCGGGAAGATGATTCATTTCTATAAGCTTAGGAAACTCAAAAGAGTTTCTGATTTCATAATTAATTATGAACTCCTAGAGACTTAGGCTTGATTCTTCTCTTGAGTTATCCAGATTATTAAGATGATTTCCCCTCCAGTTTGTGTTCCTGCATTACAGGTGGACATTCTTCCAGGCAATTTCTCACCACTGTCAATTGTAAGCAAGTTTGTGTGCATAAACATGAATATACACGTACAATATATGTGTGCACACAACAATTTAATCCCTGAACCTGAAGATTGGCCTGGTTGCCTCATTTTTCATGGGAGTTTATGCTCACTCATATCTTGATCAGTACCTCCAAGATGTTCACCCGGTCTCGTTCAAAACAGGACATAAAAAAAATCAGTTGTCTGTGATTGAGCCACCAGGGGTGAAAAACAGGACCTGGGGAAGAAGGCTCTCCGCGGACAGAACTCTGAAATGGGCCCAGGCTGAGCAGCTTTGTAGGAACTGGCTAGACAGCCAGGGGGACTGGCCAGAGAACTTCTTGGGAACAGTCAGAAGTAATGTCGATTATGTCAAAATGCCAGTCATCTGAAATTAATTTCTATTAGTTTGGAAAAGTTTATAAAGAGAAAGAAAATGGATGAATTTATTATTGTTTTGCCAGTTTTAATCTTACCTGGTTAGCTTACACAAGTGGACAAGGTATTTTTTGGAAATAACCTGAAATACAGTTGGGTTTTAATGAACTGAACAAAGGTGAGAAGAAGTTTGATTCCTGAAAACTTCCCTAAAGTGCTTATATTAGGAGACCTCTGCTGAGGAGGAAGTGAAGATGTGTATACAGAATGTCTCCTTTTTCCTGAATGATCGAATCAACCCATTAATGATGTGTGTTTTCTTCACAGGTGGACAGAAAGGGAAACGCTTAAGAGACGCTTTAACTGGTTTCACAAGTTCAAATCCTTGACTCCTCTGGCCTCTGCGGGTGGAGGTGGGGGTGGGAGGGTGGGGGATGGGCGAGTGGGGGGAGGGCACCTCGGACTTGCTGGCCCAGCGGCAGGGCACCTACTGTTCACCAGGCCCGAGCTGCAGTAGCTCCAGGGTGCCAGGCTGAGGGACAGGACCCGGGCTTGGGAGGAGGGCCCGGGAAAAGTGGAGTGTGAGTGCCCCCTCAAATCCCGCATCCAGAGTCGGAGCAAGCACCCACGTAGCCAATTCCTCCGGAAACACTTTCTGCCCTGAAGATTTTAGGGAGACAGCCGGATGCATGCAGGGCGGTCGGTACCGTTAGATTGGCTTCCCTAAATATTTTTTCCAAGTTCCACTCTAAAGGGATAGAGATCAAGTCCTAAGTATAACTTAAACAAACAAACAAAAACAAAATTCTAGCAGAGTTGCAAGCTCAGTGGAGCCCTCTCTTCGGGGAAAGGCCACCCACAGGGTTCTCAATCTCGCTCTTTCTCCCTCTCCTAGGAAGGACTGAGGCCCCGGGCTGGTAAGCAGGGTTTTTGTGCAGTGAACACGATGGGATCTGTCCTGCGTCCAGGAAGGGCAGAGAGAGAAAGGGCGGCAGGGCACCGGAAGGGAGCTGGAAGAGGCAGGGGGCACCCTTGGCCGCGTGGGGATTGCGATGCGTCCGAACCCGGCCTGTACCCGGGCCCCGGAGAGGGTTCCGCTGAGATCAACGCCACTGCGGACAGTTCCAGGACCCGGGATTTTCCCCAGCCTCGCTTGAGAGGGATTCAAGGCTCTCTAGTGGAACATGGGAGGTCCTGACGCAACCCCTTTTGCGGAATACAGAGTTAGAAGAAGGCTGCGTAAAAAAAAAACCACAACTGAAAACTGAACCATGACGTGGGCTGCCCACTTTCCTCTCAAAACAGGACTAAAAGGGCCGAAGGGAAGGCGAGACCCATGCAACTCGGGCCTCGCCAGGGATGGGCGCGGGGATGTCCCTGCTGCAACTTAGCCAGAAAATTCCAGGGCGGCTGCAACCCCAGATGACAGGCTGCAGGCGACCTCCGGTTATAGTGATGGGTCCTGGTGGCCCGCCACCGCCAGTCCTGGGAGCAGAGGAAGCGCGAGTAACCTTTCTGTTCCATTCTCGCTTACAAGGAAATTAAAAAATATGTCGGGGCCGGGCAGGAATTGCAAACTGCATGTCAGAGAATTCATCGGGTTTAAGAGGAAACAGCTCCTCTTCGTTTTAAAAAGCGAACAAAGCCGAAAACAAGCTTAACGCCTCTGGCCACGCAAGGGCCGGAGTTCCCTCGGTGCGTCTGGGCAGCGCGGCCTCAGAGCGCTGCGCTCCCGCCCACCGAGAGGCAAATGCCGGCCGGGATTCGGGAGACCCCGAGTACACCTCTCCCCCTCCCCCTCCGGCATCTGCTCGACCCCCGGGAACCGGCTGGCAGCGCGGGGCACCGCCCACCGCAGGGAACGCGCCGAGCTCTAGTGGAGAACTAAGTGGTGCCGGTGCAGGGGGCTGCGGGGGCGGGGGGCGCCACGCCGACCCCTGCACCGCGCGCTCGGTGGTCTCCGAGAGTCAAACACCAAACACTTTCCCAGGCCTTGTCGAGTTGCCGGGTAAGGAGAAGCGGTGCGGCGGAAGGCTTCTCCTCGCGGCTTTACCACCCCCCGCGAGGCTGCTCGCGGGCCAGACCCGCGGGGAGCGGAAAACCAAGCGTGCTCGGCGCTGGGAAGTTCCCGCGGCCGCAGCGGGAGGCCCGCCCCGCGGGGCGGAGAAAACCAACTCCGGCTCCCGCTTTGCCATCTCGGCCTTATCGAAAACGACGTTTTTAGAAAAAACCCCGTGAAACTCAAAACTCCAGGCGAGGCAATTTCTTTCTTCCCGTTTAGATAAGACATCCACTAAATCAAATCCTCTTTTCAACCACTTTAAGTCCGATTTCAAAGGCGCTTATATTCGTTTTACGTTTATTGGCATGATCGAACAGGAAGATTGGTAAGGAGTTCTCCCGCTTCTGCCGCCCTTCCTCTGGATCTTAACATATCGAGCACGGTACTGACTTAGCAGCCACTCTGGAAAGCAAGCAGCCACCCTCCCCCCTAATCCTTTGCCTCCTTTTTTGTTGATACTGTTAGTCCTGCCACTGAAGACGAGTGAGGCTGTGACCCAGGAGCTCGCGTGGAAACTTCGCCTCCCCATGCCTGCCTGCGGGCCAGCCACGTGGGACTTAGTGGGTCCTGTCCCTCGGCTCGAGGCTCGCTGATCTCAGCCTCCAAGAGGGCAGGTGTGCGCACACGCACGCTCGGGCCAAGCCACCCTCCCGCGGCATTGCCACCCGGGACTAAGTCTCTGTTCCTTGGAGGGAAGCGTCGGGGGCCGGGAAGGGAACGCGAGGCACTTCGGAGGATCTTTTAAACGCCACGTCCAGTTTTTAGGATCTCTTGCCAATTTCTCAGTGTGTTTCTGCACAGATAGACTAAGTTCTTTGGAGTTAATTAACCTGTGGTTCAGCTACAATTAATACAGGGAGAAGAAAAGACGAAAGGGGGGGGGGGGATTAGATCGAGGGGAAGAGAAAAAGTAACGTGCATTTAGCCGGATTCCTTTACCCGGGTGGGTCACAGTTAGTTACCGACTTTCCAGCTGCGAGGAAGGTACGCGCCATTTACTGTAATTGAATTGCTGTTATAACACCTTTCAGGGGGAGAGCAATGCTTTCAAAAAAAAGTTGTGCGCGCGGCCTGCGGCTGTGTCTTCTCCTCGTAGGGGCCCCGGCCGCCCGCTAGGCACCGCGGCCCCACGCGGGGTGGGGGTCGGAGAGCTCCGCCAGTCCCCAGAAGTCCGAGGAGCGCTGCAGCCCCTGGAGAATCCACATCTGACGTCGCTAGCCGGGTTGATGGTCTTGGGCTGCTGGCGACCCCGTCGGGCGCGAACCCCAAGGCCGAGAGTAAAGGAACAGGGTGAGGGCCTGGGATTACAGGGACTCTGGGAAACCAATGCTCTGTTCAGCGTGGACTCGGCTCCACTAAGGCCCCTGCCCTCATCTCACAGTAGATTTTGATGTTCCAGCCCTGTGGCCAGAGCCCTTTTGTCTCCTCATCCCGGGACGCAGGGCCAGAGGCACCAGCCACCCAGTTTAGTTCAGCCCCCTAGTTTCTTGGAACTTTAGCCCGGAGGAAATAGGAAAATTTCCTGCCCCAGGGCTCTGAGCCAGAGGTTGTGGGCCCGTGCTGAGAAGGCCAGTCGTGTGCTTCCCGCCCAGCTCAGATCGGCACCCCGTACATTGGGTCCAAACTCCTTTCCAACACCCACCACCAGCAGGGGCAGAATTTAGGAGCCAGCAGGATCTGCCACCTCCACCTCTCAGCCTCTGCTTCCGGCCTCCTTCCTCCCCCTGTCGAACCCCGTCTCTCAGCTCCGCAGCCTCTGCCATCTTGGGTTCTCCCACCCACCCCCAACCCGCGCAGTCATCTTGCTGTGACCCAAGGACCCAACTCTTCTCACTGCCACCTTAAGTCCCCATCGGTCCCTCTCGTTCCCTCCCCACGGCTTTTTGGACGCAGAGAACAAATCTTAGACTAAGAGGCCCTGGGGGACAGCCACTGTCCTCCGGGCCTCGCGCGCTGCCTTTAGCGCGGTCCCCAGGGGCGCAGCAGATTGAGAGAAGCGGCTGTGGGTCCCTCGCCACCCCACAAACCCGAATGGGGGCCTCATGGTGAGTGCACCGAGAGGCCGAAGGGGAAGGCGACTCGAGGCTAGACTGTGCTTCCCCGGCCCAGAAGTTAGCAGAGCGGCGGGACCTGGCGCCTGGGCTCCGAGCGTGCCCGCTCGCCTGGGCTTTCTGAGCCGGGCCAACCCAAGTCGGCCGGGGGAGGCTGGGACTTACATGGCCTCGCCAGCTCCGCATTTCCCAGGCCCGGCGCTCGGCGGGGTGGTGGGCGAGAAGAAACTTGGCACGAAAGAACCGTCCAGGGAAGCTGGATTGCAGCCCAAGGGCAGAGGAGGCGAGAGGGCAAAAGCAGGCCCGGGGAATAGGAGCCACTGTAAGTCCCACCTTCGCTCCGGGGTCGGGACCCTTATGGCTATTGTTTGGGATTTGAGTCAAGATGTGAGTGTGGGTGCGCGCTAGGAAGAAAGGAAGACTCAGGGGGCTTGGTGTCCATCCGACACGTCAAGATGCCTCCAATTGATCTTCTCTCTTCCTGAGAGATCTTCAGCTTCCCCCGGGCTTGCCACGATTGGAACCCAAGAGCCAATGGTTCTTGGAGACATCTGGCAACGCTAGCGTGTGCTCCTGGGTTCTGAGAGCTGCGGCGCACCCTGTTCCTTTCCTCTCCACCCTCCCAGCGATGCCTACATCTGCTTTTCTGCGAAACCAAGTTCTTTTCCTTTCCTAGGTGGCCGGGAGAGGAGGCGGGGGAGAGTCCAGGTTGGCGGTGTAGTTGGAGAGGGTGGTAAAATCTGCAAGAACTCAGGAGACCACGCGCTGGCTCTCGTGCGGAGGCCTCGGGGCTGTGTTGGAGGGTTTGCTTCAAGGCTCGGCTGAGGACGAGGAGAAAAGTCCGCATCTCGGCGGGAAAACTGGGGGGTCCTCACACCTCAGCGTCCCTGGGACCCGGCAGGTCCGCACTTGCCTCCCTCGGCTCGCGGGCGAGGGAGAAGGGGCTCCGGAGGCGCGTCGAGGAGTAAAGGGCAGAGCCTGGCTGTGCGCGCCCTGGGTCACCCGCGAGCACGCGGCGGGTCCGACCGACGTGAGATGCTCTTCGCCCTGAAAAGCAGCTGCGAGGGCCGAGCTTTAGCCCCCCTGCGCGACTCCATCTACCCGTGCCCCCCTCCCCACCCAATCCCAGTTCTTCCGGGACCCATATCCTGGCATGTTTGACCTTCCCCCACCTCTAGACTTTGTTCAGCAGCGATTTTCGCAACGAAGTCGATTGCCAACAGCCAGAGAGATTCCTGTGGAAAAGATATTGAGAAAGACAGGAACAGGTAGAGCCCTGCCCTGGGAGAGGCCCCTTACCTGCGCTATCTCATCACAACACCCTGGTGATGTAGGTACTAGTACTGTTTCCGTTTTGCTCGTGGGGAACTAAGGCTCAGGGAGGTCCGGAGCTGCACGTAACCAGGTTGCCAGATTCCAAAGAGCGCATGG
>PVIY010050724.1:0-16045 GCA_004026745.1 Myrmecophaga tridactyla
GGGGTTGGGATGCCGCAGCCTGGTGGGAGGGGCGGGTGGCCCAGGTCGGTGGCTCCTGCAGGAGTGCATGCACCCAGAACGCCCCGTCGGGGTCGACCTGCAAAGCGGGAGAGGGGGCTGCCGGGCCCCGACAGGCTGGGAAGCCCCTCCTCGGAGCAAGGGAGATGCCGCCTTCCCTGCCTCGTTCAGTGGGAAACGCCCCTGGGCTGGCCCGTGCAGGGGTCTGCTCTCTGCTCAGAGATGCCCCCTCCTCGACTTCCTCCTCTCTTCCCCCATCCACCCACCCACCCATCCTCCACCGCTTCTGTCCATTCCCATTTATTCCCTCAGTGGATGTTTACTGAGAGGACACTGGGTGCCTGGCCCTGGATCCAGCTGAGACTCTGACAGACAGACAGACAGACAGACCCTGCTCTCCAGACTCATAATGTAAACAGGAAGGAAGGTGGTAGCTGGGGCTGCGCTTTGGCCCCGCCTAGGGAGGCGGCCTTGGGGGCAGGGAGGGGCTGGTGAACGCCCCGAGGCAGCGGGCAGTGGTGGGTGCTGAGCCCTGGCCGCCCCCCAGGAGGGAATATCATGGGGTGGGGGTGGGGGGCTGCCCACCCGACCCGGGCAGCCCAGGCGCAGCTGCAAAGCGATGCTTAAAAGGTAAGCTCTAATGTGCCACCGCCCCATGGGTATTCTGTGAAATACAAAGATTCCGACTGAGAAGCCCTGGGTTGGGGACTCCTTGCGGGCTCCGGGGACACCGGGGCTGCTCCACAGCCTGTGCCCTCAGGCTCCATGACCGGGCCTCTGCCAGTCGCAGCTGCATCCAAGGTTTGAGCTTGTGTATCCGCATCTACGCGTCAGTATCAATGTATCGTAAAGCTTCATATATATCATCCAAGCACATCGAATATGCATAATAAGCCACGGTAATTGTATATGTTAGAAAACAAGCACAAAATATAGGAATTTTTAAAAGGTGTGATTACAAAATCCAAATCGAAGTTGCAACGTTATTCCCCCACCTCAGACAGCGCTGGGTCAAAGAGGAGGTGTTGGTGTCCTGGAGATGAAGGAAGCCGTGAGGATGGCAAGGTAAAGTATAGAAAGCTGTTTACTTCATTTGAGGATCACCAGAAGACAAATGTTGGAAGTCAGCTCGACCCGATTTTCTGACGGGCTGTTTGCTGGCACCGATGAGGCTGGGTCCGAAGCGCCGAACGCCACGTCACTGGGCCCGGCACACATGTGAGTTCGCTATGCTGCTGACCCCACGTCCTCTCCATTCTGCCTTCTGAGGAGGTCTCCAGGGAGCCGCCTGTCCCATCCTCTCCTGCAGGATTGCTGCAGTAGCCTTTGGACACTGCTCCAGCTCTCCAAAGTGACCTCTGAGTCACTTTGAACGTGACAGATTTGTCATGTGCCCCCTTAGCCCTCCTTTGGGTTCCTGTGGCTCTTGGGACACACCCTGCTCCCCACCAGGACAGAAGCAGGAGCTTGGTGGGCAGCCTGCCTGGAGGGAAGACCACTGAGACTTCTCTGCAAGACGCTGGCTCCCATTTCTCAGCAATAGGCTCTGCACCATTTATGAGCATGCGTGCTCCTGTGTGCTCTGGTCCCTACGTAACAGAGGCCCCAGATTTAACGCGCAAAGGGAAAACTGTATTACTCTGTTCCCAGACTCTGCGGGGCACTCAGGGGTGCAGTGGGGGTGGCGTCCTTCCCCGCCACTGTGCTCGGGTTTGGTAAGGAAGCCTGACTTCTGGAGGTGGAGCTGCGGGAAGGCCTGAGGCCCACACCGCGCCCGGGCTGGGGGGGGGGGCGACCGGCGGGGATTCCCACGCAGACCCGCAGGCACCTGGCTCCCTCATGGCACAGCGGCCGCACAGATGTCGCGTTTCTATGGGCTCCAGGAGTGGCCATCCTGGAAGGAAAGCGACGCGGCATCGCCCATTGTTTCCCCATCTCAGAAGCCACGGGTGACGCTTCCAGCCGCCGGGTGGGCTGCGAACCAGCCAGAAGTGCCTCTGAGGGACGGGAAGGGTTGTGGGTGCCACTCATGGAGAGACCGTGTTGTCAAAGGGCGTGTGGGGTGTGGGAAACTGGGGCAGATTTCCTTGGGAAACTCAGTCTGCCATCATCCTTTTTGCCCAGGGGTTCTCACCTGGTGGTGGTTTTAACCCAGGGGACATTTGGTGATGGATGGAGGCATTCTGAGGCATCTGGCAGGTAGAGGCCAGGGATGGTGCCAAGCATCCTGCACTATCTGGGGCAGCCCACAAAGCCAGAAGGTCTCCAGCCCCAGTGCCGTGGGGCTGAGGCTGAGAACCCCACGGGAAGAGTGGAATGTGCTTGAACACACATATCTGGGAACAGCTTTGCTTCCTGGCCTGGAAATGGGAAGCGTGCACACAGGAAGGCAGCTGTGCTCTGAGACCCCTTAGGGGAAGGCAAGGGTGGCCAGCCCCAGGAAATGAGAGAAAAGCTGGCTTTCCCAGCACACTCTGCAGAGCACACAGCTGCAACCTGGACGTTCAAACACTTTGGAAACGGGCAGCCCTGCGTTGCTGACCACGCCAAGTTGTCCCCAAGTGGCCGCCCCCTGCTGAAGACCGTGAACATGCATTTCCCAGGCCACAGAGGACCTCGGGCTCATCGGCGGGCAAGATTCCACGGTGTGTCATCGAGCCGAGTTTTTTCCCGTCCACTGGACCACATCTTGACTTTCTAACTGCGTCTTCTTGGGCGCCAGGGTTTCACGCCAGCAAGTATCCCATCCGAGTCGTCTTCTCACTTGGGACGCGCCTGCCCGGCTCTGGAGGTCTGCGGTGACAGGGACGGGGGGCAGGGTCTGGGCAGGCAGTGGAGGGGCGCTGGCCTCCAACCCGCCATGTGGGCACACGCTGAGGCCCGCCCCCTCCACATTCCCCAGTGTTCACACCTGCGCTGAGCGTGGACGGAACCGTAACCTGCTTATAAGCAGGACACTAGGCGCCGGTGACAGCTGCCGTCCCCTCCACGCTGGGACTTCAGGAAGCGACTCCGTCTCGCCGGTGGACTCGCCCTGGACGTCTCCGATGGCGCAGTCGTGTGGGTGGCCAGAGCCGCGGCTGGGGTCTGCAGCTGGAGGAAGCGCTCCGCCAGCACCCGAGGGATTGAAGGGTCCCCGGGCCTCCAGAGAGACACCCCCCCCACCCCGGCCCAGGCGGATGCAGCGCCGGGAGGCCATGGGCACAGTGGAGCCCACAGCCGGAGTCCCCGGAGAAACGGGGACTCCCCCAGGGGCTGGCGCGAGGGTCCTGACTCAGCGCAGGGAAGAACTCCAGGACTGGTCAGTGTGCACAGCTCGGTGCCAGAGCCGCCGGGACAGCTGCGGGAGGTCCAGACCCGACGGGCTCATCCGCGAAGGTGCTGGACTCAGCCGCGGGAAGGAGCCTGAGGCCGGTCAGTGCACAGCGCAGACTCCACGGCTAGCGCGCAGCGAAGGTGCGCACTGGAAGCAGGACGCGCGGGCATCCTCAGCGGAGGAGCCGCCTGAGGCTGGGATTCCCGCATCTTAAGGACGTCGAGGCCCTTCCCCTGTGACTGGGCTAATAAGGGATTGACGAGCTGCATCTGAGTGGGGGCCGAGTGGGGGGGGCTGGGCGGGGGGCTGGGTGTGGGGACTTGGGTTTGCATGCCAAAAGGAACTTTTCTTATGGGTTTAGGGTCACTTTCCCCTCTGTCCTTCCCTATCTAACCTACCCCAAGAGGACCTAGCAAAGCCGGGCATGGACTTCTGACTCACAGGAATTGTGCTTTTAGTTAGCAAGTTTGTGATTATTTGTTTCACAACAGTACAAAACCAGTATACTCATTGTGCTGGTTTGAAAGAATGTATGTCCCCTAGAAAAGCCATGTTTTAATCTAAGTCCCATTTCATAAAGGTAGAATAGTCCCTATTCAATACTGTATGTTTGAAACTGTAATCAGATCATCTCCCTGGAGGTGTGATTTAATCAAGAGTGGTTGTTAAACTGGATTAGGTGAGGACATATCTCCACCCATTTGGGCGGGTCTTGATACGTTTCTGGAGTCCTATAAAAGAGGAAACATTTTGGAGAATGCAGGAGATTCAGAGAGAGCAGAGCAGAACGACATAGCCATGAGAAGCAGAGTCCACCAGCCAGCGACCTTTGGAGATGAAGAAGGTAAATGCATCCCGGGGAGCTTCATGAAACAGGAAGCCGGGAGAAGAAGCTAGCAGATGATGCCATGTTCACCATGTGCCCTTCCAGATGTGAGAGGAACCAGACTGTGTTCACCATGTGCCTTTGAAGATGAGAGAGAAACTCTGACTGTGTTCACCATGTGCCCTTCCACTTGAGAGAGAGAGAGACCTGGAACTTCTTTGGCCTTCCTGAACCAAGGTATCTTCCCCTGGATGCTTTAAATTGGACATTTCTGTAGACTCATTTTAATTGGGACATTTTCTCAGCCTTAGAACTGTAAACTAGTAACTTATTAAATTGCCTTTTTAAAAAGCCATTCCATTTCTGGTATATTACATTTCCACAGCTAGCAAACTAGAACACTCACCTTGAGAAAATATGGTTGGAAGTATTTATAATCAAGGGGTATGTTTCAGTTTGTAAAAGCTGCCAGAATGCAATACACCAGAAAGAGAACGGCTTTTTAAAAGGGGAATTTGTTAAGTTGCAAGCTTACAGTTCTAAAACCACGAAAATGTCCAAACTAAGGTATCCATGGACTGATAACTTGATTCAAGAAAGGCTGATGGGTCCAGAACACCTCTCTCTGCTGGAAGACACATGGCGACACTTGTTAGCTTTTTCTTCTCATTTCATAAGGCTTCCCCAGTGGCGTGCTCTGTAGCTTCTTCCAAAACAGTTTCCTCTTAAAGGGCTCCAGTAAGCAACTCCACCTTCAATGGTGGAGGCACATGTCCATGGAAACCACCTAATGAAAAGTTATCACCCCCAATTGGGTGGTTCATATCTCCATTGTAACAATATAAAAGTCCCACCCAGAAAGATTGAATGAGGATTAAAGGACACGGCTTTTCTGGGTACACAACTGATTCAAACAGGCACAGGGTATAAAAGCTTTGTAAACATGACCTTAAAGCTGTTGATATAAAAGAACAGATTAATGAATCTAAGCACATATAATTTGAAAATTTCTGCACAGGAAAATCCATCATGAACAGGGCTGAATTGACAATTTGTCCATAAATTTTTCATTGTGGATGTGTAAAAACTGGAACACTTATTCACTGCTGGTGGGAATGTATAATGGTGCACCCACTGTAGAAGGCAGTTTGGCAGTTCCTCAGAAAACTAATTATAGAGTTTCCCTACAACTCAACAAATCTGCTATTTGGAAGATCTGAAGGCAGTGACACAAACAGACATTCACACGCCAATTTTCATAGTGGCATCACTCACAATTGCTAAGAGATGGAAACAATCCAAAGATCTGTCAACTGATGAATGGATAAACAAAATGTGGTCTATACATATGATGGAGTATTATGCAGTAGTGAGAAGGAGTGAAGTCCTGAAGCATGCGACGACATGGATGAAGCTTGAGGACTAGTGCTGAATGAAATAAACCAGACACAAAGACAGATATTGTATGATTTCACTAATATGAACTAATAAGAATATGTAAACTCATAGTCATAAAACTTAGGATATAGACTGCCAAGAGATAGAATGAGGCTAGAGAGTGGGGAATGGTTCCTTAATATGGGCAGAATTTTTAACGAGGTTGAACCTAAATGTTTGGAATTGGATAGAGGTGAGGGATTATAATAATAGTGCTGAGTTCTCTGTGAATGTGTTTGAAAGGGGTTATTTAGAGTTATGTACGTCACCAGAAGGAAAGCAAGGTATTTAAATATGGGCACGTACAACACAGAGGACCTGGTGGTGGTCAATATCCATGCTTAACATCACAAATATAAATAAAAGGACAAATGTAGGGCAATTGTACAAAGATTTAATAATCGAGGGGTGTTCTAGTTTGCTAAAGAATGTGATATACCAGAAATGGAATGACTTTTAAAGAGGGGAATTTATGAAGTTGCAAGTTTATAGTTCTAAAGCCATGAAAATATTCAAATTAAATCAAAGCTATAGAAAAGTCCAATCTAAGGCATCCAGGGAAAGACACTTCATTCAAGAAGGCTGATGATGTTCAAGGTTTCTCTCGCAGCTGGAAAGGCACATGGCGATGTCTGCTAGCTTTCTCTCTAGGCTTTTTGTTTCATGAAGCTCCCCCAGGGTTTTTTTTTTTCTTTATCTCCAAAGGTCTCTGGCTGCATAGGCTCTTGTGGTTCTCATGGCTCTCTCATGGCTCTGTTGCTCTCTCCAAAATGTTTCCTCTTTTAAAGGATTCCAGTAAACTAATCAAGACCCACCTGCAATGGGTGGAGCCACATCTCCATCTAATCAAAAGTCAATACCCACAATTGAGTGAGTCACATCTCCACGGAGATAGTCTAATCAAGTTTCCAACCTATAGTATTGAATAAAGATTAAAAGAAATGGCTCTTCCCAGAAGATTGGATTGGGATGAAAACATGGCTTTTCTAGGGCACATAACCCTTTCAAACCAACACAAGGGGTATATGGGGAAAAGGTACCTATTGCAAACCATGGAGTAGAGTTAAGTGATATCTTAATATCCTTTCATCAACAGTAACAAATGGACCACAGCAATACTAGGGGTAAATAATGGGGGGGGAGGCATGATAATCAGTACAGGGTGCTTTGGTTTTTCTTTTTTTATGTCTATTTGTCATTTTTCTTTTTGGAGGAATGAAAATGTTCTCAAGTCGCATGTGATGATTGCACAACCAGGTGATGACACTGTGAGACTCGGTATACTTTGGATGGATCGAATGGTGTGGGAGCAGATCTCGGTAAAAATTGCAGGCTGAAAAAAGAGGGAAACTAAAGAGAAGGAAGGGAAGGAAGAGAGAGGTGAGGGAGGCCATGTGGCCTTGGCAGGGTGGAGAACGCTCCCTCGGCTAAGTCAGTGTCTTAGCTTTGTAACCTGGGGAAATTGCTCAGGTTTCCTGAACCTCAGTTTCCTCACCTATTATATGAAGTGGTTGGAATAAAATCCTCTCCTGCTCTTAAAAAAAAATACAAGAAAAATTTGTCATCACAACATATATATCGAAGGAATCCCATTACTGGTCTGCCGAGAAGGCTTATAGGGCAATAAGAAAAAGTCGTGGAACAAAATAGAAACATCAGTGAAGAAGAGGGCGACCTTAAAAGAGAAATTTCAAGAAATACTTTTAAAAGACCATATGTTTAACGTCCCCAAAGTGGGCGCTGAAGCCAGAGTGAGATATCAGGACAATAAGTGGGAGTCAGGAAAATAAAGTCCTTTAATAATGAACTCTGCTTTTAAAGAGAATTTAATGTCAAGAATATCATGGTTGAGTGAAAACTGCAGGATAGAAATGTGTTTTTGAATTACAATTCTCACTTTTTTCAAAAACAACTCATTCATTGGTTTAGAATTGTGTATTCCAGGACCATTTATTGAGCGCCCACCAGTTACTCAGTTTTGTGCCGGGCATGGATGATGCAAAGGAAAACCAAGCCTCTGGGTCCTCACGCTCATGGAACTTGACTTGCAGGGGTAGAGGCAGACTTCACACATTAACTGTGCCCTGTGGGGCGGAGTGGGGCCATGTCGGGACATCTGCAGTCATGTGTCTCCAGTACCCAGTGTCCATTGCCTACTTCTCAGCACGAGAGAAACCACCCAACGTGGGGGCAGGAGGCAAACAAGAATCTTCACTGCAAATATTTACCATCACCCCACTGTGTGCCATTTCTTGTACTATGACATGGTTCTAAAACACTGAGATATAGACTATCCTTTGTAAGGAAAAAGGGAATCAGGGAAGAATCCAAATAGTCATCTTGGCAACGGGGGTGGACAAGCCGTGGCTTATCCATAAAACGAAAAACAGGTCAGCATTTTACACAAACAGCTTCCCATGCAGACATGGATATCTCCCCAAAACCTCATGTTAAGTCATAAATATGGTAGGTCATTGGGCATCTTGATGCTATTTAGATAAGCATTGAAAGTACACCTGAAGAACACAGCCCATTATTTTTTAGATGGAACGGATCAAGAATAGAATAAGGCATTCCTAGGAATGGTAATCAAGAAGCTCAGAAAAGCAGTCCCCTCCTTGGGAAAGGAAATAGGGTAGATGTCAAGAAGAAACCCAGGGCTTCAACTATATTTATCATTTCTAATTACTCAAGAAAAGAAAACTGAAACGAGTGCGGTTGAATGTGAAGATCTGAGGAAGTGGAAGAGTGATTTGGGTATTTACTCTTCTGGTAGTTGGGTTCAGGTGTCAGCTTGGCCAGGTGACGCCCTTTTGTTCTGCTGTGGTGGACTTAAATCATCAGCACGTGAAGCTCATCTATGGCTGATCACATCTGTGGTCAGCTGAGGGGAGAGCCTTCTGCGATGAGTGAGTTTTAATTTAATTAGCTGGAGGCTTAAGAGAGAGGTCAGGAGAGGGCTCAGCAGCACAGTCCAGCAGCTCAGCATACCTCATCTCAGCGCTCGCAGCTCAGTCCAGACCTTCGAAGATGCAGAAAGGAATCACCCCGTGGAAAGCCGCTGGAACCCAGAAGCCAGGAGGCCAGCAGACATCACCTGTGCCTTCCTATGTGACAGAGAAACCCAGATGAAAGCCAGCTGCCTTTTCTCTGAAGCACTATAAACTTTTAACTTAATAAATTCTCTTATTAAAATCTGATCCATCTCTGGTATGTCGCATCCTAGCTGCTTTAGCAAACTGAAACACTCTTCTCCATCCTCTTACATATATGCTTGTAATATTTCAGAAGGTTGAAACATTAGTGGACAATGAAATAATTGTAAAATGGGACACGTGTTTTTAGCTAAACACCTGGGGATGGAGATGAAAGGAGAGCAGAGGCTCAGCTCTAGGCTGGTGTGCAGGAAGCTCTTTCTGGGGTGGGGGCGTGTGAATCGAGGAGGAAGGGGAGGTGCAAGTGCCCGGGGGGCGGCTGAGCAGAGTCGGGGGTGGGAAAGAGCCTGGGGGAGGGCACAGCAGCCCCATACATACTGGAGGACTAGCAGGGGGGCAGGACTTACTCAACCTGGTTCACTTCACTCTGAAACGTCAAGGATGGAGTTGCAGGGAGTGGTGTGGAATCGGAGAGCCTGGAGAGGGCCTGCTGCAGTGCTCCCAGCCAGAGGTGGTGGCCATGGGTCAGGATGGAGAGGAGTGGGTGCTTCGGGGACAACACAACAGAGACCAGCAGGGCTTGCAGGGAGGTGGGTGCGGGAGGTGAGGGAAAGGAAAAGAATTAAGAGTTCCTCCTGAGTTTCCAGATGGAAGAACGAGGTGCTGGCCAGCCACCTGCTGGGAAGACAAGAGCAGGGCTGAGGCTGGGGGAGAAGACTGTCCCTTTCGAGGTCAGCGCTCTCGGCACAGAGAGCAGAGGCTGGCCCTAGAGCCTGGCTCATCCATGCTTCAGCCCTTCCTTCCTTTCTGGAACTTCTTTCCATCTCCCATGGGAAACCTCAGTCCCATGACTTCCCGCCACATTGCCCAGGTTGGAACTTGGCAGCCTCCTTGAGTTCTCCTCACCACCCACAGGCGCAGCCAACACCACGGGGTGTCCACGCGGCTTTCTGAATCTCAGCCTCACGTCTCCCCATTCCCACCCACATCCCCTCCACCACTGTCCTTTCCTGGGACCCTCTGGTGTCTGTGCCTCATGCCTTGGGACGTTGGCATAATATTTGTAGCAAAATTTTGATTGAGTTGGTCCAATGCTCGCAGGAGAGAATGCCAATTCCCAAGCAACATGGAGCCACTGCCGAGCTCTGGCCAATCTCCCAGGTCCATCACCCTCCACCTGGCCTTCCTTGTCCTCCGCGCCCAGCCAGTGGCCCACGGTTCCTGGGTCTCACAAAGCCGCCCACAGCCTTCCACCTGCTGTCCCTGTGCTGTCCCTCCACTCCATGCAGCTGCCGTCCCCAACCATCCCTGCAAATGGCAGCTCCTTGGGGACGCTGGGCCCCACCCTAACTCATGAGTCCCCAGCTCTTGCTGTTATTAGAATGTGTGTTTTATTGATTCCTCATGTATGTGCTCCTCTATTTCCTTATTCCCTGGGTTGTGGTCTGCCACCCCCATTAGAAGTAAACCCATAAGAACAGGGGCTTGTGGCCTCTGTCAGCTCTGCAGGGGCCGGCCACACACTCACAACTTCCAGACATTTGCCAGCAAGCGGCTGGGCCGACTCGGAGCCAGGGGCTGCGGTTACCTCTCAGCGCGCACGGGCTGCAGGCAGGGTCCCTCCACGTCCTGCTCTGATGCAGCTCTCTCTCAAAGCCAGCTCAGCAGAGCAACTCGCTGCCCTCCCCCCTACGTGGGACACAACTCCCAGGGGTGCAAACCTCCCTGGCAACACAGGACAGGACTCCCGGGAATGAGCCGGGACCCAACATCATGGGACTGAGAAAACCTTCTTGACCAAAAGGGGGAGGAGGGAAACGAGAAAAAATAAATTATCAGTGGCTGAGAGATTCCAAAACAGAGTGGAGAGGTTATCCTGGAGGTTATTCTTATGCATTATATAGATATCCCCTTTTCAGTTTACGGTGTAATGGAGTGGCTGGAGGGAAGTACCTGAAACAGTAGAGCTGTGTTCCTGTAGCCTTGATTCTTGAAGATGATTGTATGAAGATATAACTTTTACAATGTGACCACGTGATTATGAAAACCTGGTGGCTGACGCTCCCTTTATCCAGGGTATGAACAGATGAGTAAAAAATAAGGACAATGAATAAATAAATAATGGGGGACAACAAAGGGTAAAATAAATTGGATAGATGGAAATACTTGTGGTCAATGAAGATGGAGGGGTAAGGGGTATGGTATATATGAGTTTTTTCTTTTTTCTTTGTTTCTTTTTCTAGAGTGATGCAAATGTTCTAAAAATGATCATGTGGATGAATACACAACTCTGTGATGATATTGTGAGCCGTACTTTGGATGGACTGTGCGTGAAGATACCTCAATAAAAATACTAAAGAATCCTGCTGCACACCACACTTCTAGAACGTGGGAAGGACTTTTGTCTACCAAGAGATGTTCTGACTTGGCCTGTTTTAACTGCTCAGCTTCAGGACTAGCAACGGGCTGTTTGGGGGGCACCCAGGAGTCCCCACCTGGTCCCAGGGCACTGGGGGTGCGTCCCCGGAGCTGTGCTCCAGCATGGAAACCCCGCGCTCAGCAGGGCCAGCCGGAGCCGCTGATTCGGAGCAGGCTCTGCACACCCAGCAATCGCGGATCACCACAAGCCTCCAACGTGCAGATTTCTGTTCGAATCCTCCATTAGCTCATTTATCCATCGAGCTGGGCAGCCGACAGCTAACAGGAGGCTCCCCAGGAGTAGATTTCTGTCCCCAAAGAGCACCACCTTCCCCTTCGTAGGGCTTGGCGTCCGGGGAGATGCAGATGTTCATTTATTCATAGAGCAAGACAAAGACCGGCAGCCACAGAGCTTCCCTGTCCCTGCTCGGGGGAGAGACGCACATTAAACACAGTCAGCATATAGGCCAGCCAGCTGGGGGTGACGGCAGCGAAGGAGGGCGCTGCGTACAGTGCCGGGGGGGAGACGCCAACCCGGCGTGTTAGTTAGTGCTGGGTCAGTTGTCTACGGCTGCAGAACAAATTACCCCACGCCCAGCGACTCGAAACCACCCAAGCGCACGAGCTCCTGGCTGCCATGGGCTGGGAGCCGGGCTTCAGGCCAGCGGACCCCTGGGTGTGGGACAGGGTTGTGGTCTTGCCGGAAGCCTGAGAAGTTCTTCCAAGCGCAGTGGCTTGGGTGGAATCCATTTGTAGCCATGTCACTGAGGGCCCCGTTTTCTTGGCTGGCCGTCACCAGGGCTGCTCTCGGTCCTTGAGCCCACACACAGGCCGGTGCCTTCCCGGACCCACCCACGCCACGACAGGTCCCTCATCTTCCAGGATGGCGGGTGGCCGTCTCTTCCCTCCTTTTAATGGGCCCGCCTGATTGGGTGTGGCTCCCCCAGGGGGTCCCTGATTAATGCAGAGTCCACTGATGAGTGGTCCACTCATACGGTGACTCCCATCCCCCCAGACCCCAGGCCCAGGGGAGGGGCTGTAGCAGGCGTGTCCACCAGGACGGAATCTTAGATTTCTACCTACCACAGACTTTTTATTTTTTTTAAATGAAGAACAAGAATGGTTTGTTCAGGAATTTGTGGTAGCTTCAACATTTGAAAAAATCAATGGCCTTTGGCCACATTTATAGAATTAAAATGTCTCCTTATCTCAGTAATTTATTGAGAAAGCATCTGTTAAAATTCAATTTCCTGTCCAGTACCAAAAAAAAGCCTGGTCGCAACTTAAGACCAGAAGGGAACTTCCCAAATCCAGCTCCACGCCTCGGCACCCTCCCCCAAACCTACATCAAACATTCCGCTCAGTGGTCAGCTACTGAAAGCCCTGCCGCCTGGCTGTCACTGCCAGTGCAGCCCAGGATGGAGGGCATGTCCTACAGGAGAGGAAGGAGAAGACAGAAAGTCACGGTCAGCGGGGAGAGAGGGTGCAGGTGAGGCTGGGGCAGAGGCCCTGCTCGGGTGTGGGTGGGGCAGCAGGATGTCAAAGGGTGTGCGAGCCAAGGATGAGACTTGAGCAGAGAAAGGGAGTTGGGGCAGCACTCCATGGAGGAGATGGTGCTCCTGACAGAGGTGGTGATGCTCCCGGTGGAGGGGGTGGGTGCTCCCAGAGGTGGGGGATGGTGCTCCCAGAGGTGGGGGATGGTGCTCCCGGTGGAGGGGTGGTGCTCCCGGTGGAGGGGTGATGCTCCTGACGGAGGTGGTAGTGCTCCCAGTGGAGTGGGGTAGAGGTCCCCGTGGAGGGGTAGTGCTCCTGGTGGAGGGGGTGGTGCTCCTGACGGAGGTGGTAGTGCTCCTGACGGAGTTGGTAGTGCTCCCGGTGAAGTGGGGTAGTACTCCCGGTGGAGGGGTGGTGCTCCTGACAGAAGGTGTGATGCTCCCAGTGGATTGGGTGGTGCTCCCAGCAGAGGAGTGCCCATGTCTCGGGTGGGGGGTTGTTTGGAGTGAAGGAAAGCAGAGACCAGTGCGGCTGGACTGCAGTGAGTCCAGGGCTGCTGAGAGGGATGAGGCTGATGGGCTGGGGAACTGGACTCCGCAGAGGTCCGGAGGCCGCAATCTGTTTCCACCAGCACGCGAACACAGCGATGATTACTGAGCTTAGAACTTCCTTCCGGAGCCCTGTGTCCTTTCTCGGTCGCTCAAGCAGAGGCTCACGGAAGGGAGACTGGCCCTTCTGCCTCCCTCTTGGAAGGACTCGGTGGTGACACCGGACACTGGACATCGAAGCCACCTCCCCACCGCAAACGCCTCAGCTCAGGCCCAGGTGCACACTTCTTCGCACTGGGCGGGGCCTCACGCTGTGGGCCTCTGAGGGTCAGGACGCGGATGCATTCGTGCGGCCGCGGTGCTGACTCCACGTTGACCTCGCCCCCCACCGGCCCTAACACCCAGAGGCGGGACCCTTTCTCCTCCAAATTTCCATCTCCTCAATTTGACATCTCCCCATCTTTGTCTAATCCGGGGAAGCAGTGGCATCTGCTGGGCCAGCCCCCGTTCCCACACACACAATCCCCCTACCCCCGCCTCACCCAGCACGCCCCCCACACACACACACACACCCGGGGGGCCCTGGGCTCGCGCAGCCGCTGGAGTCCCCGGGAGGAGACGTGGGGTGACGCCACCGTGAGCGAGGCCAAGCATAGCTGAAGCTGCATTTGCTTTGCCGCCTTGACTTTCACACCACATTGTTGCAAAGAAAATAAAAGAGAAAACAAGAGGGCAATTTGCACATGAGGTTAGGAAGTTCAAAACCAGAGAGCGAAAGGAAAAGTGAAAGTGTCTCCATTGCCTCCTACTGTTCCTCCGCCTGTGGGCAGCTCAGGAAAGGCGGGCAAAGGCAGCTGTGCGCCGCTGAATGTGTGCCCAGCACTGCGTCGCATTCCAGGCCCCCCCGCCTGGACGAGTTAGGAAGCAGAACAACGAGGCTTGTCCCGCCTCTGTAAAATCAGAGAAAAACTCTAACGAACAGTAGCGATGGAAACCACCAGCAAAGCCGCCTCCAGAGACTCACACACCTTTTCCAAGCTTGGGAAAGGGCGTGTCTGGAACACAGAGGCCGGCTCTAGGAAGCCCGGCCCTCCCCTTGGTGGACAGGCGCTGTGTCCCCGCAGTCCCGGGCCCAGCTCAGAGCCACCGTGCTCCCGCGCCCTCCTCCTGCCCCGTGGGGTGGGTGGGAGGGAGTGGGGGGGGTCACAGGTGCCTTGGAGAGGCGGGTGTCTCCACCAGCTATGGGCCCCGAGGGACAGCTCTTCCCTGAGCTGGTGCGAGGCAGGGACCCCAGGCCTGAGCGCGCTGGGGCTGTGCGCTGCGGGTTCGAATCCACCTGGGCTGCGGGCCCCTGGGCTCCGTTAGAACTGCCGCTGACCGTGTTCTCCTCTAGCGTTTGCTGAATTCAGCGTGTTTCTTGGTCCCCGTATCTGGGCTGTCACATCCTCCTGTATGTTGAGTTTTGGGCATCCTCCTTGCCATCCCCACCCACCGCCTGCCCTGCCCTTTCCCTTATTTCCTTGATTTTCATGGCAAATGTTATCCACATGCACAGTTCATTTTTGTTGAAAGCCAAATGGCATGGGTGTGCGTGTGTGCGTGTGTGAAGTAACCAAATAAAAAGGGGAAGTTCCCTGCCGTGACCCCTCCATCTCTGAGTCTAAATGCCTGTGCAGGTCACAAGCACTTCTGAGTGCACACAAGTCTGCATATCCTGTAGATTTGGGGAAGAAGCTGCTGCTGTTGTCAATTCAGCAAAAATAAGATCACTACCCAAAGCCCAGCTCTGCCGAGTCCCTCCACCCTCAGGAACCAGCTGCGCTCCTGACACGCCCCCACCTCTCCTCACGCCCTCCCCCATCCCCACCCCCGCTGCTGCCCCTGGGCAGGCCTGGCCCCACACTGTCCCCTGCTGCCCCGGGGCCTGGGTCCCTGCCCCCCTTGCCGCCACCACCCCCTGTGGCCCCACAGTTCCTCCCTCCTTCAGGGCCACCTTTCCGGGGAGACCTGCCCCACGCCTGCGTCCCCCTCCCCACACCTGACCATGGGTTGTCTCCCCAACATTAGGAAGCCCCTCACAGCGGGGGTCCTGTCTGCATTTGAGACACTCCCAGGTGCCTAGTGCAGGGCCGAGCCCACAGGGTGTTCACGAGGTGAATAAATGAGTGGATGAATGAATGAATGAATGGGTGCGTGAATGAGTGGCTGGATTCCCAGAGCCTCTCTCACCCCCTTGGCTGTCCCAGCGATTACCTCTGCACCTGTTGGGGGCTCATGGGAGAGAAGAGCTGAGGCTTCAGGGCTGACCCCTGTCACCCTCACCTGCCCACTCAGTGCCCCAGGTGGCCCCCGAGCCAGCCTCACCCCTCCGGGACCACGGGGCCAAGGGGTCAGCACTGCCAGGCAAGGGGGCAGCGCAGACCCCGACCCCCAGAGCACCCGTGGGCCTCTGCTTGCCCGGCCTGGGTACAGCTGCAGCCTGAGCCAGGGGCCGTGGGCAGGGAGGGGCAGAGGGGGCAGGGGCAGGGGCTTTGGGGCCAAGCAGAGGGAAGAGCCAGCCTTGCAGGGTCCAGACAAAAGGGCAAGTGAATAATGCCATGTTTGGGTTGTGCCCAAAGTCCACCTTGTGATGTACGGTGTGGTACAGTATGGTCTCAACAACCAGCCTCACATCCCAGGCTGCCTCCCACACTCATCCACTCCCAGGAGCATTACAGTATGGGTCAGGGCAGGTAGCATCATCTCATCTTACAGATGGGTAAACTGGCAAAGGCCTGGGCTTGGGGGGTTGGGTCTGGGGCAAGCAGAGGTCTCGGCCTGGGGTCTGTGTGCT
>PVIY010050725.1:0-16043 GCA_004026745.1 Myrmecophaga tridactyla
ATCAACAGAAGAGTAGAACATATGGAATAAAAATAAATAATAGGGGGAACAAATGTTAAATTCAGTTTGAAATGCTAGTGGTAAATGAAAGCGAGGGGTAAGGGGTATGGTATGTATAATCTTTTTTTCTCTATTATCGTTTTATTTCTTTTTCTGTTGTCTTTGTATTTCTTTTTCTAAATCGATGCAAATGTTCTAAGAAATGATGAATATGCAACTATGTGATAATATTAAGAATTAGATTGTATATGTAGAATGGAATGATATCTTAATGTTTTTTGTTAATTTTTTTAATTAATAAAAAGTTTATTAAAAAAAAGTTATTTAAAAAGACAAGTGTTCGCAGGGATGCAGAGAAAAAGGAACCCTCATACACTGTTGGTGGGAATGTAAAATGATGTAAACACTGTTGAAAATACTTTGGCCATTCCTCAGGAAGTGAAACCTAGAGTTTTGACCCAACAATTCCACTCCAAAGTATATACCCATACGAACTGAAAGCAGGGACTCAAATATTTGTACACCAGTATTCAAAATAGCCAAAAGGTAGAAGCAACACAAGTATGATGGTTAAGTTCATGTGAAAACTAAGCCAGGTTATAGTGTCCGGTTGTTTAAGGAAGCACTGGCCTGACTGTTACTGCGAGTTTATTTCATGGATTTAAATCATTGGTAAATTGACTGCATCTATGGCTGATTACATATACAATCAACTGAGTTTGTCTTAATAAGAAATTTCATCCAATCAGCTGAAGGCCTTAAAGGTGAAGTGATGATTTCAGCAATCAGAAGGGAGAATTTCCAACTCCAGTGAGCCAACTGCTCCTGGGAAATTCATCGGAAGCCTTCATTGGAGTTTCCAGCTTGCAGCCTGCCCTACAGAATTTGGACTTGCCCATCCCCAGTCATGTGAGCCAATTCTTATTAAAAAAAAAAAACATAATATTTACATAATGTATACATATACACATATATGTACATCTCCTGTTGGTTCTGTTTCCTTAGAGAAACCCTAATATGTTCAAGTATCCCTCAAAAGATGAATGGATAAACAAAATGTGGTAGATCCATACAATGGAAAAAGAAGTGGGGTGGGCCATGGTGGCTCAGCTGGCAGAGTTCTCGCCTGCCATGTTGGAGACCTGGGTTCTATTCCTGGTGCCTGCCCATGAAAAAAAAAAAAAAAAGAAGAAAGAAGTGAAATGCTGGTACATGCTACAACATGGAATAACCTTGCAGATGTCATGTTCAGTGAAATAAAACAGAGAAAAAGGACAAATAGAGTATGATATCCCTTATATGAAATACTTAAAATAAGCACATGCATAGAGGTAGAAAGCAGAATAGTGGTTACTAGAGTGGGAGGAACAGGGAATGGGGCATTATTGCTAAATAAGTATGAGTTTGGTTTGAGATGATGAAAATAATCTAGAAATAGTTAATGTACTTAACAGCAAAGAACTGTCCACTTAAAATGGTTAAAATTATATTTGTTATGTATATTGTTCAACAAAAAAATAAGTAATTAAAAAAAGTACTATGTTTGAGCTTCCAAGGAACAATTAAGTTGAAAAACCAAGACCAAGAAATCAAGCAAACAATGCAAGGAATATAATTTAACAGAACCAAAAAGGTCATTTGAAAAAGAAGAGATTGTGAACAAAAATAGTCTAGAAGCTTTCCCGGAGAAGTAGAAACTTGGGCTAAATTTTGAAGGATAATTAAGATGCTTACATGTGAAAGTAATAGAAACATTTCAATGTGGCTTAAAAAAAGAATTTATCATCGCACAGTAAATTCAGAAGGGCAGACTTTATTCAGCAGCTTAATAATGAAAAAAATTCCATATTTTCCATCCCACAGTTGTCATCTTTGATGATGCTTTCATCCTGAGAGCAAAATGGCTCTAGCAGTGCTAAGCATCACATCTATACAGAACATCCAGAAGAAAACAAGTTTTCTCTTCCCCAAGCTCAGTAGCACTATGGAAACTATTCCTAGTTACCCTCTTCCAGACCACTCCCCTCCTCACTTGTGGCATTTAGATTACAAGCCCATTCTTGACCAGAACCAATGTTTGTTAAAAGAAAATCCATTCTCTTTGCCAGTCAGGTACCCCTAGAGCTCAAGAAGTGGCCAGCTTCACCTCATAAATGTGGCTGTGAGTGAAGGCACATATTTGAAGCCAGTGCTGATGAGCAGCAAGGGAAAACAGATGCCTAACTATATAGGTCATCTCTAGAGAGGCTGCCAAATCTGGAACACCCCAGAACTACATAATCTCTAGGGCAGTATTGTCCGCTATAACTTTCTGTGATACTGGAAATGTTCTATATTTGCACTGTCCAATCAATAGCTGAATAACTGAATTTTTTATCTTATCTAATTACTTTAAATTTTTAACTTAACTGCCACTTATATTGCTACATGTGGCTCTACGTGATTCTGTTATGAAGCAGTTTTGGCAACTACTGATAAAATATACATTTGCCCAACAGGGTCACATGGATAAAATGAAAGAATCATATGCTGTTATTAGTTTGTCAAGCTGCTGGAATGCACTATACCAGAAATGGAGGAACTTTTAAAAATAGAATTTAAAAAGTTATAAGTTTACAGTTCTAAGGCTGTGAAAGTGTTCAAATTAAGGCACCAACAAGAGGTTACCATCACTTAGGAAAGGCTGATGCCATCCAGAGCACCTCTGTCAGCTGGGAAGGCATGTGGCTAGCATCTGCTGGTGTCTTGCTCTGGAGCTTCATTGCTTTCAGCCTGTTTACTGTAGGGATTCCTTACTTTGGCATCTGTGGGCCTTCACTGAACTGTTCCAAGACAAAACTCTGGGTTTCATCTCTTAGCTTAGCATTTGCCAGGGTTGAAGATTTCTACTCTTCAGGTTCTGACTATTTCTGGGAGTCTTTACTTAGGACCTGGGCTATTTCTGTCTCGATCTCCAAAAGTCTACATCAGCTTTCCCTGTCAGCTCTCTCCAAAATGTTCCCTCTTTTAAAAGACTCTGGTAAACTAATGAAGACACACTTGGAATAGGTGGAATCACATCTTCATGTAATCAAAAGGTCACACCCACAGTTGTGTGTGCCAACATCTCCATGGAGATAATCTAATCAAAAGTTTCTATCCTACAGTATTGAATCAAGATTAAAAGGAAAGGCTGCTCCTACAAGATGGGATCAGGATTAAAACATGGCTTTTCTGGGGTACATAATAGCTTCGAACAGGCACATATGTCTTACATAAACCCAAATATCTGCAGAATTTCCCTCTTCTACCTCAAAAAAAGGAAATGGAATTTTTCTGGCAATACTTATTCTCCATGAATCCATGGTACTCCTTGTGATCACGGCTCAAGTTTTCAAGTCATCTGTTTAATAAACCTTTGAAGAATTTTTCCAGGTTAAGGTCAAGTTTGTTAAGGACTAAAGTTTGTAGAGTTTTTTTTCTTTTACTTAAGTGTATTGAAACACCAATGGAATACCACACACCCTCACACCCTCTGTTTTCATCTCTTCTGTTGTGCCTTTCATTTCTGTAAGTTCTGTGATTTGTTTTTTCAAATTTTCGAGTTCTTCTTTTTGTTCACCCAATGTTTTCTTTATATCCTCCCTCAACTCACTGATCTGATTTTTTATGAGATTTTCCATGTTTGTTCAAACATCCTGAATTAGTTGTTTCAACTCCTATATCTCCCTTCAAGTGCTGGCTTGTTCCCTTGACTGGGCCATATCTTCGCTTTTCCTGGTATGACTATTTTTTGCTGGCAATTAGGCATTTGATTTCCTTAGTTTCTTCTGGAAGTTGTTTTCACTCTTTTACCTAGAGTTTTCTTGCTAGATGGCTTTATTCTCTGTCCTCTGACATTCAGTTTAACTTATTCTAGACCTCTAGCATAGGTTCTGTGTAACTGATTAGAATCTTCAAGTTCTTGTTTTTCTGTTTCTTGCCCTGCCTACAGATTTTTTTTTTTTTTAGGAAGGTCTGCTCAGATACTACAGACCCCTGTCAGATTTTTCCAGGCTAGACAGGCCCACGACTCAAGAAGAAAGAGTAGCCAGCATCATTTTTCCCTGAGGTTGACAGACTTTCCTACGAAACCTCTACACTCTGTGCTTTTCCTACCTGCTCAGCATGTAGCACTTGTCTGCCCCCAGCTTCCTAACAGCTTAAAGTGATGCATTGCCTTTAATTTCAGCAGACTCTCCCTGCCAGGGGCCTGGGTGAAACACAAGTGAAGTAGTAGGATGTCTTTAATTACTTCTGTTTTCCAGTCCCTGGGGCCTGAATTTCATGAAGGAGGGATTCCACTTGAGCGGGGCCCCACCCTCCTTTTCTAGGGGAAGATATACCCTTTAGGGAAATATTCTTTTCACTTGACTGTCTCTCAAACAAGCTTAATTCCACCCTTGCCTGGGGCTGTGCTAGAGCCTGAGAGCGCTTTCCAGTTCTATCTAATGAGCTATTTAAGGAGTTAAAAAAAAAAAAAAAAAAAGCAGAAAAGCCTTTTCAGAGCCAGACATCCGCTCCTTGGGTTTGTCAATCAAGAGCTTGAGTTAGTACGCGGCTCGGTGTATCTCCAGGCTCCCTGTGCCCCCTTTTCTTAGGGTCCAGACCTTTTCCAGTATTTTGTGCTGTCCAACTCAAAAAGCCTCTGGTTTTTTGTTTCCCATCAGCTCTGCACCCTCTCTGCTGGGGCAAAAACTCCTAGTCCTTTAGTGCCTATTCCTACCTAATCAAAAGATCCCAACCATAATAAGTCTGCACCTGCAAGACTGGATTTAAAAAGTATGGCTACTCAATCGTAGAGTTCACCCCTATGAAGCTTATTCCTACAAAGAATAAGCTAAGCCTACTGATAATCATGCCTAAAATTCACCCCCAGAGAATCTCTTTTGTTGCTCAGATGTGGGCTGTTCTCTAAGCCAACTTAGCAGGTGAACTCACTGCCCTCCCCACTAGTGTGACATGACTCTGAGGGGTCTAAATCTCCCTGGTAACATGGAAGCTGATTCCCAGGGATGAGCTGGGATCTGGCATCATGGGAATGAGAAAGCCTTCTTGAACAAAAGGGGGAAGAGAGAAATGAGACAAAATAAGGTCTCAGTGGCTGAGATTTCAGAGTTGAGAGGTTATTCTTAGGCATTATATAGATATCTCTTTTTAGTTATGGTGTATTGGAGTGGCTAGAGGGAAGTACCTGAAACTGGTGAATTATGTTCCAGTGTTCTAGTTTGCTAGCTGCCGGAATGCAATATACCAGAAACGGAATGGCTTTTTAAGAGGGGGAAATTAATAAGTTGATAGTTTACAGTTCTAAGGCCGAGAATATGTCCCAATTACAACAAGTCTATAGAAATGTCCATTCAAAGGCACCCAGGGAAAAAGACCTTGGTTCAAAAAGGCCAATGAAGTTCAGGGTTTCTCAAGTGAGAAGGCACATGGTGAACACAAAGTTTCTCTCTCATCTGGAAAGGCACATGGTGAATGCGGTCAGGGTTCCCCTCTCATATGGAAGGGCACATGGCGAACATGGTGTTATCTGCTAGCTTCTTCTCCTGGCTTCCTGTTTCATGAAGCTCCCCGGGAGGTGTTTTCCTTCTTCATCTCCAAAGGTCGCTGTCTGGTGGACTCTACTTTTCATGGCTATGTCATTCTGCTCTGCTCTCTCTGAATCTTTCTCCAAAATGTTTCCTCTTTTATAGGACTCCAGAAACTTATGAGGACCCACCCAAATGGGTGGACACATGTCGTCACCTAATCCAGTTTAACAACCACTCGTGATTAAATGATTTGATTACAGTTTCAAACATACATTTTGGATTATTCTGCCTTTACGAAATGGGATTTAGATTAAAACATGGCTTTTCTGGGGGACATACATCCTTTCAAACCAGCTCATCCAGTAACCTTGATTCTTGAAGAAGACTGTATACTGTATAGCTTTTACAGTGTGGTCATGTGATTATGAAAACCTTGTGTCTGATGCTCCTTTAATCCAGAGTATGGAAAGATGTGTAAAATAAATAATAGGAAGAAATAAAGGGTAAAAATTCAGTAGATTGAAATACTGTGGGTCACTGAGGAGGGATAAGGGGTATGAGTGCATGAGTTCTTTTTTTTATTTTATTTTATTTTTCTGGAGTGTTGCAAATGTTCTAAAAATTATGGTGAAGAATACACAACTATGTGATGATGTTGTGACCCACTGATTGTATAATATGGTTGAACTCTGTATGTGTGGATATTTCTCAATAAAAATATTAAAAGAATAAAAAAAAATGAGCATGGCTTTCCTGGGTACATAACAATTTCAAACTAGCGTACTAAATGAGTGGTTAATAACCTTTTTTTCTACTCCAACATACTTGAAGAGTATAACACATTAGTGATACACACTCATAATTAAGATATTCTACACTAAATAAGATGGGGAGTATGGGGAAGTAGAGGGAGAGAATGAACTATAAAAAATGTGAAGCAAAGGAGAATAAGAAAAAATAAATCACTGCTTGTTCTAGTTTGCTAGCTGCCAGAATGCAACACACCAGAGATGGACTGGCGTTTAATAAAAGGGTATTTATTTTGTTAAAAATGTATAGTTCTTCAGAGGAAAGGCAGCCAACTTTCAACTGAGGTTCTTTCTTATGGGAAAGGCAAAGGGTGCTCTCTGCTGGCCTTCTCTCCAGGCCTCTAGATTCCAACAACTTTCCCCAGGGTGATTCCTTTCTGCATGTCCAAAGGCCTGAGGAGCACTGAGATGAGGTATGCTGAGCTGCTTAGGCTGTGCTACGTTGAGCTCTCTCATTTAAGCACCAGCCAATTAAATCAAACATCATTCATTGCAGCAGGCATGGCTCCTAGCCGACTGCAGATGTAATCAGCAACAGATGAGCTTCACATGCCATTGGATCATGTCCCCAGCAACAAAACTAGGCATCTTCACCTGGCCAAGTTGACACCTGAACTTAACTACCACACTGCTATTGATCTTGCCAGATTTCTCAGTCTCACTAGTACCCAAAGGAACCAAGAGAGCTGGGAGATATTAGCAAGTTTTTCCTTCTGCCAGGTTACATAATCCAAGATAGTACACTTCTTCATTAACCATGTCAAGTCCACATGCTTACTTTAAAATAAAAGGAGATAAAGAGTGTCAGCTATTACACTTTAAGGAATCAAGACTATCTCATTTTTATCAACAGCTTAGACTGCTAACTTTCAAAACGCTAGTTACTAGGGAGTATCAGAATTAAAACAATGCAGATTCAACTTGTAATTGAAAGCATTACCTCCAGGTCCGTTTGCTTTTGTAGTTCTTGTATTGTGTTCATAGTCTTATTCAAAGTAGCACAAATGCGGCTCTTAGTCTCTTTTTGCTCAACAGCAACTGGTTTAAAGCGTGCATGCAAAGTTTGATATCGAAACTTTATCGCTGACAATTCCTTTAAGAGAGTAATTGGATTTTTCTACATGAGAAAAAAAGATATGTTAAATCATGGAAAGGGAAGAGTAAGCTCTTTTTAAGACAACTGTGTGACACAGAATGAGGGTTGGGGAGGAAAGAATTATAAGACCTAAATTCTATTCTCAAGGAATGTATAGCCTAGGTATAGCAGTAACTCACACACACAAAAAAGGCAATGGACATAAACATCTGATGCATGGTTCAAAATCATTACACAGTAATTCTAAAATACAATTCTAAACACTACTCAGAAGATGACAAAAGATTTTCTGTTGATTTATTCATAAAGAATAAAAAACAACTTGGGAACCACTTATAAAATTCTTAAAACACACTTTCATAGGGGATCTATACATTCCAATTCATTGCCCTCACTACACAAATTTCATGACAACTATATTTAAAAACTACACTGGTTTTTCATATTCAGTTTATAATATAAATAATAACTATTCCATAAAACACATTTTCAACCAGGCTCTTTCTGCCATTTGGTAATTCTTTTCATTCGCTGGTGGTTCTTAAGCAAACTTCCCAAAACTAGCTATTCCAAACTTTCTCCACTCCCTTCAATTCCCATCCACTTATTCTTGACAAATTACCTCACCAAGTGCTTTAGTTAGAACACAGAAAACAATCCAGGAGAAACTCCATCTTCCTGAATTTTCATCAAAAAATTAAAATATCTATGGATATTCCCATTGTTCTTCAGTCCCCAATACCACAAGTATTATTACTGATTCTTCCCCATATCCTCACGAACCTTAAATTTCATATATTTCAACAATCTCTTCAACACCCTCATTTGTACAGACATTAAGTATGTATAGATCTTCCCTATACTGGGAGGAAAATTGGTATGAGGGAAGAAGGCATCAAATATGAGATGACAGCAAATCATGTAAATATAAATGAACTTTAGGTAACTGGAATGGAGTTCAGAAGTGAAGTGTCCAGAGACCTGTACAGAGAAGTCAGAAGAAAGATGAATTCCTCAAACACAGACTTATGTAGAAAAAAGGATAAGAGGCAAGAACTAACCTTTGACAATCTCCCAAAGTTTGGAAGAGTCTGTGAATCAAGCATAAATAATAAACAGCAATAGAGCTAAAGAGTTAGAATAGGGTAATATTACAATTAACTCACTCTACATATTTTTGAGACATTAACTGCAACTAAAAAAATTGATATGGGAATGATTAATTCAGGATAACATAATTATTTTACATTGCCTGCGTATGACTTTAGCACCCTACCACAGAGGAAAAAACTGTTGTACACAAAGCCGAGAAAAATACAGCTGTTTGTGTGAATGGCCTCTTGGGAGTTATTATATTCTTTTATTAATATTTGTAAATTATGCTACACTTTATTTAATTTTGTGTCTATACCACCTTAATTCATTTCAGAGTTTTGTTTACCATTACTGGATAATGCAAAGTCAGAAGAATATACAAGAAATGCTCTGCTAATGATAATGTTGTTGATGAGGTAAAAGAAAAGACAATTTGAGCAAAAAGCAAAATTTAAGAAGTTTTTAAAAAAAATAAACAAAAGGAAATGTGCTATCAGTTAAGCCACAAACTAAGGGTGCCTGGGTAGTTCATCAGTAGAATAAGTTGAGGGTGCATGGGTAGTTCACTGGTAGAATGAGTTGAGGGTGCATGGGTAATTCATTGGTAGAATTCTTGCCTGCCATGAGGGAGACCCAGTTTCAATTCCCAGCCTATGCACTCAAAAAAAACATCAACAAATGGTGCTGAGATAACAGGATATTCAAGTGAAAAAAGAACACAATGTGACCCTCAGCACACATATTCAAAATAATAATAATAATAATAATCTCCAGGGAAAATGCTCCTAAAATAAAACAAAATTATCTTTCTGTTAGATACAGAGTCCTTAGGGATTCCACACGAGACAGCGAGTTAAAGATTAATAGATGTATTGAAGGAATAAAGCAAGGAGGAAGTAGGTGGGAGAGCAAAAGGGAGAAAGCAAGTGGGAGCCAGCAGGAAGAAAGAGAAAATGACTCCGGTTCCTTGTTCTGGGAGCTGTGTTCTAAAGGGACAGTAACACCAGGAGGGGAGGATGTCGACTAGGTGGTGTGTTGTTTCCTGATTGGATGGGGGCTTAAAACAGGTTTATATCTGGATCCTTGGACCTGCCAAGGACGCTGAGGAAAGTGGCTGAGGGGGGCTCTGTATGAAGAGTTCCTTTTGCTCTTAGAATTTTCTTTCTGAGACCTAACACTTTCTGGAACAAATAAGGATCAAGAACATGGTAAATGGAACTTCTAGTTTGAATCTCTATATTTATATAGAACCTAGTAAAAAATACTAACTTTTATGCAGAATCACTGAGTCTCCAAATCTCATTTAGTGCTAGAATGAGGATAATGCAACTGAACAAAATATTATCTATGTATATGGGTATGAATATACATACGCACACAGTAACGCTCAAGAATATTCACAACCATTACCACTAACCTATAAAGGTATTAGAGATTACTACAGCTGATTGTCTACTTTCCTGTTCTTTAATTTATATATATATATATATATATAAAATCACTGGATCTAATATTGAACAAATCTACAAAGTTTAAGATCATGGTTTTGTTCCCTTGTATAACACACAAAAAGGCAGAAGAGAAGAGATTTTCTTGAAGTTAATGAATAAATGTTACAGGTGTTTAAAAGTTATAGAATATACATATACATATAAAAGATCTTTTATGGCAGTAAATATTATATCTCAATAAAAATGTTTTTCGTAAGTGCAGAAAAGAAAAATAACTGCAGGTGGAACAAAGATGAGAAATGGAAATCAAAGGAAAAGTGCAACCCCATATGAAAAGTTCTTCCACAAAGACCAGCCATTAAGTGATACCACTGGACCAAAATTGGTTGGATGCTCTTGAGTTGGAAAGAAAAGGGGGAAAGACAAGTTAAGGAGCTAGAAATTTCAACTACACTCACATAGAATTCTAGAATTCCATTAAATAAACAGTAATAACCAAACATCTATGTTCTAATTTTTTACAAAATGTTACTTTGATTCACACTTACACCCAATCAAAACAATTGTATGGAAAATTTTTAAACTATAAAATATGATATTGCTAGTTGGCTAGAAAGTGCCAAAGAAAAGATTAGTTAAAGTTAAAAATTAATATTAAAGAGACAATTATTGAAAATAGTTTGCTTTTATCCTCATGGGCACGTGTACTTACAGTTATGGTTTTATGCCACAAAAATAGTTCATATTACTACTCAAACTAAATTTAGAATAAAAATATAATTTTATGCAAAAATTACAATTTGAATCATATAATTAAATACATTAGTAATACATCATCATCTTCTACAAAGAATACCATGATTAACAGGAACTCTCCCAAAAGTTATTTAAGAAGCACTACTCTAGTAGTATCTTTATACTCTATCCAAATTTCAGAAGCTTCCACAGTGGTTTGTTCCTCTGGACATAATGATTCTTATAAAAATCTAGCCATGAGTTTTCCTGACCATGGATACAATCTCTCCAATATACTATAACCAAGCTTCCAACTCAAGATCCTAATGCTTAATAACATAATACAGTTTTTATTGTACATCTAATACCATTAGAAATACTATCCGAAAATCTTATAAAATACTCAATTTAAAATATGTATTTATTTTGTAGATTACCTCGCCTACCGAATCAGGATGATTGGTCTTGATTTCGTATTCCAGCCTGTACTGAATGTAATCCAGATCAGAGTCAGCTTTCTGGAACTAAAAGTCAGCACAAATCATTAGTTTGTGAACCAAAAGAAATATTATTAAACACAATACTTTGGCTATCCTGTCTTTTCCCTTTGTATTTTTTTAGTACTTCAATAATTAATATGTGATATACACTCATTTTAAACATGTAAAAATAGAAAGTTTCCATCTCCATCAGCTATAATCCCTATCCTCTATTACAAATTTTAAAAACTGTTAACATTTTGAAATATTGTATTCCAGTCATTTTTCTATGCATCTCTTAGATTCTGAGACAAAATTAAGATACTAAGTAGACACAGTCATATATTAATACAAAAAACTAATAATGACTACAAGAATTCCCTAAGGTTGGTGACACGCTCGTCAATCCACCTCCAGCAGGAAATATGGTTTCAAGTCAAAACAGAACAAATTCATTTTCAGGAATATTCACATCATTACCATTCTTTGCATCCCATTAACCAAAAGAACTATAAATATGTACCATAAAGACCAAAATTAGAGAGCTTAAAGAGTCACAAATTTTACAAGAAAAGCTCTATGTGGTACTGGAGTAGCCAGCATTTGAATAACTCCAATTTTTGAACCTGGGTCCTAGCAAAGCAGAGGACCTTGATCTGCAGTAAAACTCTGAGGGAGAAAAAAGGGGAGAACTACCACCAGCCATTAAAGATATAAGATAACTGAACTGGAGTGAAAAGCTACATGTAAAACATCAATATTTGGAATTCCATGCAGTTATTTAAAATGATGGTATTTAAATTAACAACCATGGTGATGGACTTCCACTTTTTACTTTATTTCTGCAGTAGTTGTAATAAGCAGTTATTTTTATAATCTTTTTAAAGGTCATTAATTTTTAAAATCATAAAGTAGGAAAAGATTTGAAATGGCACTATATTTATAATTCATTAAATAAGACAATAGCTTTAGTTATGGTATGACCCCTTTTTGTAAAATATGTATATGTGTACATATAGAAAAGTTGAGAAAGGATACACATCAGAGTGTTAGAAGTGGTCTATCTCCAAATGTGGTATCATCAATAAATTATTCTTAATTTTTGGAAATTCTGAATCTTTTACATGACCTTACAGCATGAATTTATCAGGGAAACATTCATGGTGCTTGGAGTTTTTATTTTTTCTTTCTTTTTCTTTTATAGTCCTTGGAGTTTACCATGGAAGGCAAAACATGAATTCTGACCTGGTGATGGTCTTCCTTTCGTAACCTACAGCCTAAGACACTGCTTTGGGGAGAGGGTCCAGATTCTACTATGAATTTGAGCTCTTGACTAAAGATTGGTTCTCAGAGTTCTGAAGCCTTGGTGAAAAGGTAGAAACCAGGAAAAAAAAGACTGTTAAATGCAGTTCTCAGGTATTGGAAATGGTGTGTAGATATTTTGATTTTACAAAAGGTAAAGCAAGAGCCCTACTCTAGAATTCAGAGTAAGACAAAATGGCTCTAAGAAATTAAAATGCTTTGAAGATCAGAGGGTGTCATCACTGACTAGAATTTCAAAATTAATAAACCAAAGATTCCATTATTAATAATTTCCCTCATTGGCCTAAATTAGAATAGAAAACTTTGCAGTTACCAAAATTCTATCTTTATAACCAAAAACTTTTGAGGTAGAGATAAAAGGGAAAAGCCAATTTTTATTTTTAAAAATATTTTCCAAAAGTCAGTGTCTGATTTCCATCTCTACCAGCAGGGAATTGCTATAAACCAAAAAAAGAAATGTTGGGAACTTAATGACAAAGTGTGTTTAAAATGTTTTCCAAAATTGGAGGTTTATCATTTGTCTTATATACTTGTTAGATTAGAAGCCATGATTAAATTAATCAAGACTTCATTAAAAATACCAGTAATTACTAGGAGTGTTTATATATGTATATGTTTGTGTGTAGAGAAATTCCTATTAGTATCACTTTCCCATATTTAAATATGCTCAGGAATCATCTTTACCTTAAAAAAAAGTACACTAACCCAAATAACATGTAGATAGAATTGGGAAAGAGGTAGAAAGAGAGCAAATCAAAATAAACAAAGGCTGTAAGCATTCAAAACTTGATTTTTGTTTTAATTCTTGAAATAGTTCACAACTTATCTTTTAATTCCAAGACCTTATATAACATTCTAAAGCATAACTTTAAGTAAAAGTTTTTAAAGCTTATTTTATTTATTTAAAAGTTAGCAAAAAATTCTTAGGATTACGGGATTTGTGACTCCATAGTTACCTTAAAACAGAATATTTTAGTAGCCCTACAACTATTTAGGAAACAGAAATTCTTAATTTTATGTTTTTTTCACCTGATATTTTAGTTCTGCCTAAAGTTTAACTAGTATAATCCCATTTTACTTAACAATGTGTTATTTGCAAGAGAGTAGATTCAACTACAGCCACCTGTAATATCTGGGAGCCCTAACATATTAATTATCATATTAATTATCAAACATATTAATTATCAAAAGATACCTAAAAGTGGTTCTGGGTTTTAAATACCAAATTTTAATAAGATACCAAACAGTTGTCTTTCAGTCATTGGTTTGATAGATGTTTTGAAGCCGATTGTTAAATACAGACATCATTAAAAATTAAATATATAAATTTACAATTAAATAAGTCATTGAACACAAAGATAATACATTCTCCAAAATCATCACTTACCAATTATTTCATGATATTTTACTATTATCTATCCTCTTAAGGTTGTTTACATCTATTATATCCTTATAGTGGAAATACTATATATGCTATTACACATCTCTTCCTGACTCCATATTCAATGATATCATACTGTAGTTTGAAATAGGTTATTTACACCACAGAAACTGGCAAATGCTTTTAAAATTCAGGTCTTCCCATCCCCCAGAACTAGTTGTTAAACATTTATCAACATACCACTGCTTTCAAAAGATTGTTTAAATGTCCATCCCCCCTTTAGGGATTCTCTTTCCACTTCTATTCTGAAAATATTTCAGAGAATAAATAGAATTTTAAACAGACTTTAGAAGAAGGAAAAACATCTTAAGAGTAGCAAGTTATCCTCTGTGGTGAATTGCAAGGAGCATTTTGCAAGAATACATAGGGGAACGATTTGCTTATAAGTGAAGTCAATGGGCTAAGGAATAGCAGGTAATAAAAACACAAAAAGGATGCCGAAGGGATATTGAGAAATAGAGAAACAATCTTAATATTCTCTGATCGGCACCTTTTATTTTATAAATGAACAAACAGGCTAAGTGATTTCCCTCTAGTTCTATTTTCATTACTCCAAGTTTGTTGTAGGTTATATCAAAGTTATACATGACATTAAAGCCAATTAGTCACATTGATAGGAGAAAATAGTTCTTTCCTAAAATTAACTTTAAACAGTTAAAGTTTTAAATCTAATATCACTGAAGTATAAAGCTAGTCAGTTAAAGAGTCCCTCTGAAAACAACCTGGTTGTATGGTACAGAAAAAAAAAGAAAATAAAAGGAATTGTGATATTTGGATCCTAGTCCTGCTATCACAAATCAGCTGTGGGGCCCTACATAAGGCCCTCATCTCTCTGGGTCTCTCTTATTAAATGAGAAAGTTGGAGTGGAAGATCCCTTTCACCACTAAAATTCTATTATTTCATTTTACTACAAGTAAACCCAAATTTAACTGATTGAAATGTTAAAATTTAGAAAGAGGACATTATATTAAGTGAAATAAGTCAAACACAAAAGGACAAATATTCTATGATCTCATTGATAGGAACTAATTATAATATGTAAACTCATAGATATAAACTATAGACTTTAGGTTACAAGGATATAGAATGAGGCTAAAGAATGGGGAGTGGTTGCTCAATATGCACAGAATATTTAACTAATTTGAACTCAAATGTTTGGAAATTGATAGAGGTGACAGTACCATGTTATTGTGAAAATAATTAATAGTACTAAATGGTGTGTGAACATGGTGAAACAGGGAAGTTTAGAATCATGTATGTCACCTGAAGGAAAGATTAAAGGTTAAAACATGGGACTGTATAACACAGTGAATCTTGTGGTGGGCTATGACTGTGATTAAGTGTACAAATATAAAAAGTTCTCTCATGAACTAGAACTTAATACACTATTACAAGGAGTTAATAATAGAGGGGTATATGGGGGGAAATGTACCTATTGTAAACTATGGGCTAGAGTTAACAGAAATATTTTAATATTCTTTTATCAACAGCAACAAATGGACCATACCAACATTATGGGTCAACAACAGGGGGTATAACGGGCGCGGGAGGATTAGGATTTTATTTTTTATTCTTGTTTCTTTTCTGGAGCAACAAAAATGTTCTAAAACTGATCATGAGAAGGTATGCACAACTATGTGACGATATACTTTGGACAGTTTGTATCGTGTGTGAATATATTTCAGTAAAACTACAAAAAGAAAAACAAAAAAAATAGTTACCATATAACCAAGAAATTCTACCCCTAGGTGTATACACCCAAGAGAAATGAAAATATACATTCACAAAACTTGAATACAATTGTTCATAGCAGCATTGTTCATGGTAACCAATGCATGAAAACAACTCAAATATCTATTAACTGATGAATGGATAAATAAAAAAGTTTACATCCATACAATGGAATATTATTTGGCCATAAAAAGGAATGAAGCACTGTTACATACTATAGAGTGGGTAAACCTTGAAATCAGTGTGGAAGGTGGAAGAAGCCAATCATAAAAGACCACGTGTTGTATGATACAATTTATATGAAATTTCTAGATTATATATAAGTCT
>PVIY010050726.1:0-16039 GCA_004026745.1 Myrmecophaga tridactyla
TAATGATCACTCCCTTACATATACTGTCAACTCCCTGCCTCTTTCTCTCACCTGGCAAAATTCCAGCCTTGGTTTAATCTAACTGTTGCTTGCTCTTCCTGCACAGATGAATGTGGCTGGAGAGAAACACCTCCAGTAAAACTGCCCTTGCAAGGAACTAATGGCTTCCCATTGCTCAATTGAATGGTCAGTCCTCAGTGCTCAGCTTTCTCATGTTCTCAGCAGTGTTTGACACATCCAATCCCTCCCCTTCCTTAAAACATTTTCTTCACTTGGCTCTTGGGGTACTGCCTGGTTCTCCTCCTTCTTCACTAGCCACTTTGCTTGGTTCCTCTTTATTTCAACATCCTGTAAACTGTGACGCATCCCATGGCTCAGCCCTGGATCGCCTTGGTTATCCTGTCATCCCTACTCTCTAGGAGATTTCATCTTACTCTTTAATACCATCTATAGGCTGACATATCCCAAATTTCTGTCTTTAGCATGACCTCTCCCCTAAACTCCTGACTCATACACCCAATTGCCTCCTTGATATTGCTCTCTCGTCAGAAGACTAAAAGGCACATACAACTTTGCACATTCAAAACCACACTCCTTATCCTCCCTGCAAATGCTCCTCCCATATTTTCTCACATTTCAGTTAAAGGCTAACTCCATCCTTCCAGTTTGGGATCTGGCCAAACACTCCATCATCCTCCTTGACTCCTCTCTTTCTCTCACACTCCTCACCCAATATTTAACAAAATCAGTCAGCCCTACCTTGAAAATATGTTCAGAATCTTATCATTTCTCATCACCCCCACTCCTCCCATCCTGGGGTCCAAACCAGCATTATGGGCCTCATAGTTCTCCCTCTTCTTCCCTACAGTCCACTCTCTACCCAGCAGCCAGAGCGATGCTTAGGAAACATAAATGAGCTGTTGCTCCTCTGTTCTAGACCCTCTGTGACTTCCCTTTTTACTCAAGTCCAAGCCTCTAAAGCCCTACACAATCTAGCCCCGGTTACCTTCTCTGCCCTGAACTCCTTCTACTTGCCTTCACACCCACATTCCCTAGACATGTTACTCCCCTCGCTATGCTCCTGCCTAGTGGCCTTTGCCTTGAGGATCTGAGAAAGGTCACTCCTTGGCATGGACGGGAGGAAAGCTGCATCTTATCCCTAGCAAAGGCCTAGTCCTGGAAAAGAAGGAACATCTTACCGAGAGAGGAACAAGAATACAGCAGACCTCTCATCAGAAACCGTGTAAGCAAGAATAAATTAGAAAAAATCTTCAGTGTTGAAAGAAAGAAATCATCAATCTAAAATTCTATATCCAGTGAAATTAACTTTCAAAAGTGAAGGAGAAATGAAAACTTCCTCAGAGGGAGAAAACTGAGGGAATTCCTTGTCAATGAGAAATGTTAAAGAAGCTCTTCAAGCAGAAGGAAAATTATTTAGGTCAGAAACTTGAATGTACATAGAGAAAGGGAGAGCATTGGAAAAGAAATAAATGAAAACAAGATGACATCTTTTTTTGGAATTCTTAATGGTCTAAAAGAAAACTGTTTAAAACAACAGTAACTGTGTGTTATTTGTTTGTAACATACAGATAAGTGAGAGGAATGGCAGCCATGGCATGAGGGATGGGAGGGAGGAACTGGGATCACTCTAATGAGGTGCCTGCACTACACAAGAAGTGGTATAGTATTATTTTAAGGTGCACTTACATTATTTTAAAATACATATTATATAAGAACAAAGGCAGGTTGGGACTATGGTAAGTCAGAATACAGGGGTAAAGAGGACATTGTATTTTAGACCTCGGCCTACTCTAAGACACAAAAGGAAGAGGGGGGCAGCTGCCATGGCTCAGCAGGCAGAGCCCCAACCTGCCGTGCTGGAGGTCTGGAGTTCGATCCCTGGTGCCTCCTGCCCATATGCAAATTTAAAAAAATAAAAAGGAAGAGAGGTTTATTGTGTCTAGAACCCACATTTTCTGTAGCACATAATCTAACTCAACCTGTCTGGATAGCTCATTTAAACAACCCAAACACATGGAGCCCAGAATGGGAATGAGAGCTTGTAAATCTGTATAGATTAATGTAATGCCCGGATACATCCCAGAGTATGTTGAGCAGATAATTTAAAAGTATTGGCAAAGTCCCTTGAGGGATGGGAGAAAAAATATGAAACAATTAAATTTTACCACCAGGGAAATCCCTGATACTGTCTTAAACATTAGGGGCTCCAAAGTCAACAGGCCAAGCCCATGATCCTGAGACTTGTTCTTGTGAAGCTTATTTATGTGGCAAAGAAGATTAAGCCTACCTATAGTTATACCTAAGAGTTACTTCCAGAGGACCTCTTTTGTGCTCAGATGTGGCCTCTCTATCTCTCTAAGCCCAACTCTGCAGGTTAAAATCATTACCCTGGGCAGACCATGGTGGCTCAGGAGGAAGAGTTCTCACCTACCATACAAGAGACCTGGGTTCAATTTCCAGCCTGCCCATGCAAAAAAAAAATCATTACCTGCCCTCTACATGGGACCTGACATCCAGGGGTGAAAATCTCCCTGCTAACCCGGAAAATGACTCTCAGGGATGAGCCTGGCTCTGGCACCATGGAACCTACAACACCTTCCTGACCAAAAGTGGGAAAAGAATTGAAACAAATAAGGTGGTTGAGAGAGTTCAAACAGAGTCAAGAGGCTACTTTGGAGGCTACTCTTACATATGCTTCAGCTATTTATCATAGTTTGCCAAACCCCAACCAAATGATTCCTGCCAACACTAAAGAACACCTAGGGCTCTATCTGAGATTCTACAAAGGTTTCATGCACTATGATTACTTTCCAGAAACCTACAACCTCCAGATGGGTTCCTAGGCCAGATAAGTCCTAAAACCCAGAGAGGCCAGCCTCTCCAGAACATCAACTAGTTCCAACCCCCTATTCCATATTATCAACAGCCCTTGCCAACATGAAAAATTTAGACTGGGCATAGCCCAAATACCTCTAAAGAGTGGGAGAAAGATCAAAGGAGAAGGTGGAGTTATAATAGGGAAGAAAGGATTTAATAAATGAATATGACAGCTGAATCATTATATTGATATTTCTTTTAGTCTCCAGTGTCTTGGAACAGCTAGAAAGAAAAACCTAAAATTGTGGAACTGTAACCTACACCAAACTGAAATCTGTTCTATAACTAATTATTGTGGTGTGCTTTGAATTTTATTGCCTTCAATAAAAAAGTAAATAATAATAATAGTAAAAATTATAAAAAGTAAAATAATAAAAATAAAATAAAATAAGTAAAAAATAAAAAAGCACAAGCAACAACAGAAACAGCAGACAAACTAGACTTCAACAAAATTAAAAATTTTTGTGCTTGAAAGGACATCATAAAGAAACTAAAAAGATAACCCATATTAATGGGAGGAAATATTTGCAAATCATATATCAGATAAGGGATATGAGACCAGAATATATAAAGGACTCTTACAACTCAACAATAAAAAGGCAAACAATCCTATCCAAAAAATGGTCAAAAGGCTTGACTAGACATTTCTCCAAAGAAGATATGCAAATGGCCAATAAAAACAAGAAAATCTTCTCAACATCATTAATCATTAGAGAAATACAAATCAAAACCACAATGAAAGCACCCATAAGGATGGCTATAAGAAAAAAGTCAGGCAATAACAAGTATTGATAAAGATGTGGAAAAACTGGAATTCCCACTCACTGCTGGTAACAATATAGAATGATGCAGCCAGTTTGAAAACAGTCTGGCATATTAAACATAGAGTAACCCTACAGAAATTCCACTCCTAGGTATATATCCAAGAAATTAAAACATGTTTCCAGACAAAAATTGCACACAAATGTTATAGCAGCATTATTCTTAGTAGCCCAAAAGTGGAAACCACCTAAATTTCTATGATGAATGGCTAAAAATATGTGGTCTATACATAAATGTAATGATATTTGGCAATAAAAAACAATGACGTTCAGATATATGCCACAACATGGATGAATCTTGAACACATTAAGCTAAGTGAAAGAAGCCAGTCACGAAAGACCACATATTCTATGATGCTTTTTATGTGAAGTGTCTTAGAATAGGCAAATCCATACAGACAGAAAATAGGCTAATGGTTTCCTGGGATGGGATGGGGTGGGGGAAGTAGGAAGGAGGAATGACTGCTAATAAAATATGGGGTTTCATTTTGGGGTGATGAAAATAAATGGTCTTAGATTATGGTGATGGCACCACTACTCTGTAAATATACTAAAATCACTGAAATAGTCACTAAAATGGATGAATTGTATGTTACATGAAGTATATCTTAATGAAGGTATAAAATATACCATCCTAACACTAATTAAAAGACTAGAGTAGCTATATTAATTTTCAACAAAGGAAGATTATCAGAGATGAAAGGAAACACGACATAATGACAAAGGGGACAATTCTCCAAGAAAATGTTTATGTACTAAATGCTTATGTACTTAAGAGCAGAGCATCAAAATACATGAGACAAAATGTAACAAGCTGAGAGGAGAAATAAACAGAATATAATGACTGGAGCCTCTAATAATATCCTGTCCACTAACTGGCAGGTCAAGGAGGCAGGGATCAGTAAAGACAGAGAAAATCTCAACAGCACCATCAATCAACTGGGTCTGATGGACACGTGCAGAATAGTATATCCAAAAGGAGCAGGACACACCTTTTTCTCAAGTGCACGTGGAATACTGACAACACGGACCACATTCTGGGCCATAAAACACAAACGTAAAAAAATAGAAACCACACAAGGTACGTTCTCAGGCAATGGAATTAAGCGAGAAATCAATAACAGAAAGATGACTGGAACGTTACCAACTGTTTGGAAATTAAATACCATACCTCTAAATAATCACTGCATGGTCAAATCTGGTAGAAGAGGTGGCCTCAGGCCTGAGCTCTATATTCCACTGGAACTTACCACAAGAGCCCTGAATTTGGGTGTTTTTTTGAAAAATTTTATATAGTAAGGTTCATTCTTTGTGCTATATGGTCCTATGAGGTTTCACAAATGCCTAGTACCATGCATCCCTTGGGGAGGCTGGCTGAAAAAAACAAACCAAAAGAATGGAACCATTCAAGAGTCCAGTCACCCCTGATGGGAGCCCCTCTGCCCAGCCCTGAGCACCAGTGACCCAGATGCACTCAACGGGAAGCTCAGAGAAGGCAAATGTTGGGGTGCATTGGAGGACAGAGCAAGCTGCCTGTGCTGCGGCGAAACAACTCCTTCCAGGCTTGCTGTTACCAGGACCCCTCTCCCCCCACAGGGGCAGACAGACTCCCCAGGAGGCTTCTGGTCCTCACAGGAGCACTCATGTTGGTGGGGCAGGCCCACCCTGCTGCTCCTACAGGCCAGACCCCAGTACCCTGACACCAGGATTCCTGAATCGAATGGAAACCCCTCACTTATTTTACACCCTGCAATTGTGCTCCATCGGCAGTGGATTTCTGAACTCCTCCTCAATGGGTGTGAGTGTCTTGGTCCCATCTCCAGGGTAGAAGTAGCTCTCTTTTGAGCACTAACAAAGAGATTAAAAGATGCAAGAGAGATAGATATAAAGGTACAGATACCAAAGATCAAAACTCAAGAATGAAGGGTGTTCCTAAGAAAGAAACAAGAATGATTAGATTAGAGCTAATGATCAAAGACATAACTGAGGGACACTGTTCCAAGGTGAGGAAAGATCTGAATATTCAGATTCAAAGGGCTCTCTACAGTACAGGAAACATCAGCAAAAAGAAAGAGGTCCATACCTAGCACATACTGGTAGAATTTTATAAATTTATTAATAAATTTTATTAATAAAAATTGGTTGAAATTAATAAATATTAGTAAAATCAATTTATAATGAACATAAAGACTTGGAAAATACAGAGAAACAAAAGGAAGAAAAACTCACCCATTATATCACCACCCAGAAAAAGCTTTGTTAACATTTTGGCATATTTCTTTCCAGCATTTTAAACACACATTTTTTTTTTTTTTTTTACAAAATTGTGATTTACATGGTATATACAAACTTAAATTTTCTATCCTTCTAAAATACTTTTAAAATTATAAAATGCATCCATACATATTAATTGTGGAAAAGTTGAAAAATGGAGGGAAAATATGGAGAAGGAAAGCAGTTGTCTAGAAGCCACTTACCCTGAATTACCTATAGCTCATATTGTGGTGCATGTCCTCATATCTTTTCATCTATATGTTTATGTGCTTGTAAAGACATTGCACAGTCTAATTCTTTAAACACAGACCATTTCAGAGATTACAGATGGTAAAGATGCAGAGACTTGATGGTATGCAAGTTTTGCCACAAAGAGATTTAATAGTCTTTCCTGATAATAAACCCTAAATACTTGGATCACTTAGGATACATTCCTACACATAAGGAAAATGTTTGTTTACATTTTAATCCCAAGGTTTAAATAGTTCATCCATTATAAACCATGTTGGAAAAAAGCGTCACATATTATCAAGCCAAGAGATTTGGTGTAAGTGTGCAGTAGAGCAGGGTGTGTGACCCACACATTTTCTGGTTCTGGGAAAGCCATAGAATTAGAAAAAGAGAATCTGGAGGGTCAGTCTTCATCATTACAACAGACCATACATCATTCAACTAGAACATGTATTTGGAGTCCAAGCTGAGTAAGTTCTTTCATCCTGCAGCATCCTTCTGAAGGGACAGGGGCAGGGCAGGGGCTGAGCTCAAAGGACAATTCATGACCTTAAATGCTCTCATTGTTAAGTGAGAAGAAATGGAAAAATTGACCAAGTGCTCAACAGAGTAACAAAACATGAATCAGGATGAAGGGAGAAATTAATAAAGATAAAAGGAGCAGCTAGCGATTGATAAAACAAAGTCTGTGCACTGATAAATCCACCAAGAGTTGGTTTCTGGGCTCTGGGTCCACTTGCAAGAAACCAATTCCCTGAGAGTCAAATCCTCCTTCTGCACTTGCAGCTAAGGGCCTTGTTTCCTGCCTGCTTCGCTGAGGGAACAGAAGCAAATGGGAATGAGCTGGTGCACCCACCCCCATCCCCACATCTGCCAGCCTGCCTTGGCCTGTGTCACTTGGGAGCCACTGTCCATGCTCTCAGCAAAGACCAGCCTCCCCCTCGGTGCACTCCCATCCCATCTGGTTACTCAAGGACATCCCTCTGGCTGCTGTGTCATCACTATTCCCATCAGCATACAAACAAGCTATTGAAAGAAGCCCTCCCTACCCCCACATTCCCTTCCTCAGCTACTCCACACTCCTCTGCTCTACTTTTCAAGGAAACTCTTCCAAGAGAAGCCTGTATATACCATCCTCAACTCCTCTCCTATCCTCTTGAACCCCCTCACTTAGGTCTGGGTCCCACTGCTCCCCTCATCAGCTCTCATCCACTCTTATCCTGGTCTCCTGTGACTTGGTGGCATCAAGGCCAACGGCCACTGCTCAGGCCTCTGTGGCTCCACTTCCCGGAGGCATCTGGCACAGCAGATCCTTCCCTACTTCCAGAAACACCCTTCTCTCCCTTGGCTTTGGGGATGTCCCTCTTGGCTTTCCTCCTGCCTCACTGGCCACTCTGCTTCAGGCTCCTCATCTCCCTGAACTGGAGACCTGTGACTTGGCCCGGAGGTCCAACGGGCATTTCAGACCTAACACAGCCAAACCTCAACTCCCAAATCACTACCCCAACACCCCACACCTGCCCCTCCCTCAGAAAATGTCAACAGCATTCTTCCACAACAGTCTGAGCCAAAATGCAAGCATCCTTGACTTGCCTCTTTCTGCAAAGTGAAATCTAGTGCTTCTGCAGTTCCGGCTTGCTCTACTTTAAAATTAGAATCAGAATCCCACAACTTTTTACCACCTCTACTACTTCCCCCTGGTTCAAGCCACCATCTTCACCCACCTGGTTTTTGCAGCACCCCTAACTGAGCTCCCTGCTTCTTCCCGTATTCACCACATAGCAGCCACTCGGTTCGTTTAAAATGCATCATGTCATGTCACTTTCTGCCCAAAACCCTCCGATGGCTTTACTGTCTTTTTCCACAGAAAAACCTGAATCCTTAAAATAGTTCTGCCTGCTCTGGCCCCTGGAGCCCCACCGCCCCCCTCCCCAATCCCCTCATCTCTGACCTCACCTAAGCCTCCCTGTCTGGCTCAGGACCCCTAAACTATTCCTTGAATACCTAAAGCAAACTATGGCCTCAAGGCTTTTGCACCACACTCCTCCCTGATGCCCCTCAAATGTCTTTCTCAGTGAATCCCTCCCTATCAACATCTATGAAACACAATCCTGGCCCCTGCCTTGGCAATTCCTCTTCCCCTCACCCTCATCTCCTAACACTCTCCTGTGGCCCCTGGAAGATCCCTTCAGCCACACAGGCCCTCAGGCCACTCCTGCAGCCAAGCACTTCCTCTTGCATGCAGGACTGCCCCTGCCTGGGGCCTCTTCCCCCAGAAAACCACACCTCCCTCCTGCACCTTTACCAAGTCTCTGCCCAGATGCTGTGCTGTCAGAGAAGACTTCCCCCCACGGTTTTAATTCTAGGATGTGATCTCCATAAAAGCAGGAACTTCACCTGTTTTGTTTATTGCTGCATCCTTAGCTCTTAAAAACAGTGATCAACAAATATTTGTTGAAAGAATGTGATCTAGGGAATATAAAGAAAATCGAATATATTCCTAATCACCGTATATTTTTAAGAAGTACATGTTCCTTAAAACAAGGTTTTGGTAAATAGGTAAGTTTTAAGATGACAATGAATTTGTCATTTGATGAATTGACCCTTCGATGAATTAGTTGGCTTTCAGCAGATTGGCCATTTCCTATTCTTGGGAGTGGAAAATACAAAGTCAAATCTCTGCTATTCTAACCAAGAAAAATAATTAAAAGGTAACAAATACAGGAAATTAGAAATAAGAAAAGGGGTATAACTATAATAATTAAAGAAATTTTTAAAAAAAACAGAGAAAGAACATCCAGAAACTTGGTGGGAAAATGCATATCTAACTACCCTCCCTGACACCACCAAAAAGAACAAAGAGAACTTAGAAACTCCACCTAAAGAGTGACCAGGGAATGGCCAAAACCCCAGCCCAAAGGTCACAGAGTGAAGAGGGGCCTGAAGTCCAAGCTTGCTGGTCCAGTCCTCTGCATTCAGAAGGGGAGAGAAGAGGACTGAGAGATGACTATGAAATGTCCCTGCTGCCTCGGAGCAGTCGCTCCCCACTGAAATGAGGAGCTGGTTCCAGAGAGAGCAGCCTGTGGGACAGGCAACTTTCCTGCTTTCTTTCTTAAAAATGTGTTCTTGCATACACCATTTATTCTAGTTTGCTAGCTGCCGGAATGCAACACACCAGAGATGGATTGGCTTTCAATAAAAGAGGATTCATTTTGTTAGTTCTTCAGAGGAAAGGCAGCTAACTTTCAACTGAGGTTCTTTCTTACGTGGGAAGGCACAGGATGGTCTCTGCTGGCCTTCTCTCCAGGCCTCTGGGTTCCCACAACTTTCCCCAGGGTGATTCCTTTCTGCATCTCCAAAGGCCTGGGCTGAGCTGTGAGTGCTGAGATGGGGTATGCTGAGCTGCTTGGGCTGTGCTACGTTGTGCTCTCACTTAAGCACCAACCAGTTAAGTCAAACATCATTCATTGCAGCAGTCATGCCTCCTAGCCGACTGCAGATGTAATCAGCAACAGATGAGGTTCACGTACCATTGGCTCGTGTTCACAGCAACAGAACTAGGTGCCTTCACCTGGCCAAGGAAACAACTGTATCTAACTACCACACCGTTGGTAAGAACCTATGGGAAGTCTGCTAGTCCCAGTGGTTCTGTTTTCTCCCTCTCATCACTAGCTTTGCTTTTGGATTACTCCCAGGGGGGCTCCAGCCCCAACCTGACTAAGGTCCTAGGTTCCACCGGCCAGGAGACACAGCACCTTATACCACATGCTGTTTGTGTATGGGGCCAGGGTTGGGCCGAGTAGATGTCACCAAGCAAGGATTGACCTCATGACCAAACAGGAAACATTTTTACTGAGCCAAACATACAGGTGTCCATGTCCTGTCTTGCTGTACCATCGAGCCCCCACACGGGGCCTGGCATCCAGATGTTCCCAGGACACAGGGTTCAAGAGTATTAGGGGGATGTGTCCAGAGACAGCATACCAGAATTCAGGATGCCAGCTGCCCACTGCCCCAGCTCACTCCCCAACCCTTCAGACAAACTACCACACAGACTCCATCAACCTGTCACATCCAGCCCTCTAGCTCCAGTTTTAAGAATGCAATTAGAACAGGGCCTAAGTAAACTAGAGAATCAAAAGAGAGCCACTCCAAATAAGCAGGTCAAGACAGATTCTCCTCCATTGAAGAACAATGACATTGGTTCCCTCCCACACTGCAGCTGCTTTCCGAGGCCTGTGCTGGTTGGCCCAGTAAGGTAGTCTCGGCCATGGAGACCCTCAGTGGCCATGGTAACCCTGGGCAGTCATGGGGACCCTCGGCGATCTGTGCCTGGTGGCAAGAAGTTGTTTTAGGGTATGTCAAAGAGATGCTTCCTCATGCCAAAGGCTCACCAGAAATACTGATCTGAAGAGAATAAGTGGATTTTGCACAAGCCACAGGAATGTCCCAAAGCTCCATTCCACTCATGAAGCCACAGAGCACCATTACACAAACCTACCAGCTGGGAGAGGAAGATCCTATTATGGTCAGGTCACTTGAAAAAAGAAAATGAAATCCCAGAAACTATTTCATTTGAGATGCTCAGTGCTGCAAAGATCAATGCCCAGGTGAAAATCAGCTATGTAATGATTGCCCTGACAGTGGCAGGATGCATCTTGATGATTATTGAGGGAAAGAAGGCTGCCAAGTCTGAATTTATAAAAGAAAGCTCATCTGAAAGAGGAAACAGCTATGAAGACAAAATAGAGGAGCAAAGATACCCATGTTGGCTGGATTGTGAAATCCAGGAGTAATGTTGCAGCAACAAGACCGTATTGAAAAGAATTTGGTATAGCGACCCATTTCATAAAAGTACAGTGTTTTGTGTTTTTTTCTACATGGTCAGGCACCGGGAAACGAACCCCGGTCTCTGGCATGGCAGGAGAGAACTCTGCCACTGAGCCATCATTGCCCACCCTGAAAGTACAGTTTGTACAAACTTATTCCATTTACTGGTTTCTCTCTAAGGGGTGCAATACATTTTCTTAAAGAATGACTTATCAATGTTTAATGGCTTTGATCCAAGTAAAATGCAGCCTTTCATCCTTTTGGAGAAATTGAAAATTTCAATTTTAATAATAGCTCTTCTCTGAGAGTCTAGTAGCTCATCTTTTATTTCCATTACCAAGGTGTTTTCTCCCCAAAGGTCACAATGACTTCTGGCTCTTTTATTTCTCTCTCTTCTGTATATTCACAGCACTGTCATCTTAGGGCATGCTAGTAGCTTCTAAGAGAGCCATTTTTTTAAAAATGCCTGGCAAGGTGATGAGAGTGGCCTGTTTGTGAGTTTCTGGGAACTTAGAAATCCAGCATCATAGAGTTGTTTGGGGCAAACACAGTCACCTCTTCTGCTCGTCCTTTTCCTGCTGCTTTTGCACTAAATTTCTCAGTTGTGAAAATCTCTCTAATGAATTTCCTTATTAAATTAGTGTTAAAACATAAGCAAAAAAGAATGACATACTAAAAATCTCCAAAGTGGAGCTACACATAAATGTTACCAAAGATATTAGGTAAGGAAAAGAATGCAATAAGCAATAGACTGACCATACATATACTCCAGAAAACTGGAAGAAAAAAAAATACAGACAAGATCTTCTCTAACTCATTGTTTCCTAAACTCCATGAAAATTAGAAGCCATGCCATCATTTCCATCAATACTGTCCAGTACCTGGTAAAGCACCTCTACATAGAAAATATCCAATAAATAATTGCTGAATGAACGAATAAGCTTCAAAAAGAAAAAAAAAAAAAAACTAATAGAGCATGCGCTCCATCAACCAGGAGATCAAAGAACAGGGAAGAGAAGAAAATAGAAACAATGAAAGAGTGGGAGGAGAGGAAAACTTGGCTGATGAGATTAAGAAAATAAATTGGAGAAATAACTAAAACCATCACAGAAATGAATATTGCAGTACAGATAAATTAGGTGAATGTGTCAGAAAACAAGCAACAATATGGGGGCAGCCTTTTAAAACAGAGAAAACAGTAGGGAAAAAAAGCTGATAAAGAAAAGGTGAAAAGTAAAGACCCAAAAGCACATGTGAAGTTTTAATTTATTGTTTTAGAAATCACATCATGCATTATACTGTCCTTCCCTTGGCCCACACCCCCTCTTTAGTCCCTAAAACATGGAGTGCCTCTTGGAGTAGGAGGGGTGGGGAAACAGCAAACCAAAGCCATCTTCTTTCCATCTTCTCAGGGCAAAAGGGAAGATCTGTAGTGAAAAAAGAATCGAAAGGGCAACCTGTGCTACCTCCCTACAAAATTCCCAGGGAAGGGTAAGGTGCCTGAGAGAAACTTTTCCTCAGAGTTATGGGAACTCCAAAAGGAGAGGACTTCTATCCGCTTCTCATCTGGAGATTTTGAAAGGCAAAAGGCCCCAGAGGAGCCTCAGGCAGCAAGGTGTAAAGAAGCTGTTTATGAGGCACCCACTGAAAAAGTCAGCAACTACTGCTGCAAGTGGGGATGGCATAAACAGGTTTGGAAACAAACACAACCCCCTTAACTCACCTAAATGAGAGAAGAAATGCATTGCCATCTAGAAGGAAATCCAGCCACAAGCCCTCAGTGTGGCATGGCCATCAGTCACTGCATTTTATAGACGTATTCCAATCCAGCTCGTGGAAGGCTCAGGTCGGGGCAGCCACAAAACCAAAGAAACCACTAGGCACAGAGTTAGACAAGAGTTTTGTTAGGACTTATGAACAGGAGAGAGCCTCAAGTGCCCCGAAAAGGCAGGAGTGTGAGGGGCAGCTTATAAAGGTTTAGGGCAAGGACATCCCTAAGCCTTTTAAAACAGAGAAAGGCTTCTTTCAGAGTCTAGCGACACAGTGGTCTGGAGATTTGTTATCAACATATTCATCAGGGGAGAGGAGTTTTAATGCTTTACAAGTTAAGTGGTTTACGATACCATCTGCACATTATTTCCTCCCTGAGGAGGTGTACTGACCTTTAACGTCTGTCCCGGTCACATAGGCAGCTACACGCAGCAACTTACTCTCCGAAAGGAGGGGGAGCCCGGGCCCTGGGTCTCCACAAGAGGGAATAAAAAGTGATTGTAAATCTGGCAAGCGAGTTAAAAGGAGGCAGTTTTAAATTGTGCCTAAATTTATTTGCCCCGATTCCACCAAGAAAACCCAAAATGGGCTGGGGGCCTGAAGACAGAATTTTCTTTTTTCAGTTATAAAATTTTTTTAATTTCCCAGGCACACTCAATTTGTGACTGGGAATATTATACGTTTTATGTGCATAATTGAAGTTTTTGAAAATAGAGATAAGAATTGTTTCAAGAAGAACTAAAAAAAAATTAAATAGTCCAAGAAATCCTGGAAGAAGTACAGAGGGTTGTCAGACATAAAAACAAAGAAATGCCACTGTCATTTCCATGGGTGAATTCATTCCTTTCTCACAGTAATTAGTCTGTTGGTGCAAAATCCCTTCTCTGAAACCTGACAGAGATGGCACAGAGAAAGAAATCTGCAATTCAAAGATTCCTAGGAATATAGAAAGACATTTCCAAGCTACCTATTAGCAAATATTAAAATAATAGCACAATTTGTTATCTGATTCGATATTTGGAAAATTGTTATAATAAATATGCTAATAAATAAGGGATAAACAACAAAATAGTATTTTATGAAATCCAGTATTCATTCCTGGGTTTTCTCAATCTTTAATAAAATGGTAATAGACAGAGATTTTCCACAATATAAATCACAGCACCGGGTTTAATGCTGACAAATTTGGAAGAAACCTCATTAGATTTAGGAACAAACAGGGGTGGACATTAGTACCACATTATTCACCCTGGTTTTAAAAGCCTCACTCAATCCAATTACGGAATAGAACAAACTGGAAAACACTATACACAAAAACGGCTCCATTATCATAATTGATGGATGCTATAATGGTGTTCCTGGAACTTGAATGGATCAACTGAAAACTTTAGAAACTATGAGAGAATTTAATAAAGTGACAGATTATGAAATTAACATACGAAAACCAAAGACTTCTGTGGAATCAAACAGTAATCAGTTAAAAATACAATGAAAGTGGAAAAATAATGAAATGTGACCAGCCACACAGCATACAAAAAAAAGATACAGTGAAAGAAAACACGCCATTAGAGATGGAAATAAAAACAACTTATATGGACATAGTTTTGATAAGAAACGTGGATGTCCACATAAAAGTAACTACAAAAATGTCTTGAGAAATGTAAAAGATTTGAAAAGATAATAATAATGATAATCTCATTAGCTAACCTTTTTCTTATGGGGTAGGCACTTGCTAAGCTCTTTCATGGGTTATTTCAGGTAATTCTCCCATTAAACCTGAAGCAGGTATTATCATTACTCTGCTCATCATAGACAGAACGCTGTAAAAGTAAATCCTTTCTAATACAGATCGTCTTAATGCCATGCCAACCAAAATAGCAAGAGATTAATTCCCTGGTCTACTGCATAAACTTAGGCAAGTTACTCACCATCTCCGTTTCCTCATTTGTAAAACGGAAAGAATGAAAGTTCCCATAATAAAAGATGAAATTAGTTAATACTTATACAGCGTTTGTAACTGTGTAACCAGTGCCTGCTGGCAATGGTGCCAGCTGAGCCTCGTTCCAGGTTTCATGAGTCTAGACACTTAAAGAATTTAGAGACAAGAAGACCAGTAGAATAAATAGTGAATTTTATCAAAGAGAAAGAGAGAGTACACGTTAAAGAAGTTAGCGTGGGTGTTCAAGGAGAAACAAGCTCTGTGTGCAGTGGGTTAGATTGTTTTGGAGGAAGGTTTTACTGGTGACAGGTTTCCATAGTAACTTTTGAGTACCAGGTGTCGTCATTGTGCTGGTTCTCATAGCGACCTTTGAACGCCAGGGGCTCACATGGTTTGTGTTAACCAGGTGCTCACAGGATTAGCATTGTTTCAGGAAGAGATAACTATTGATATTTGTGACAAGCCCATCGCATATCTAAAATTTGTCTTTGGGCAGATGTTTAACAATCTTTATAATCCTAGCCTTTTTGCTATTAATTAAGACTGTGCTTCAGGCCCATGATTTTACAAACTTTTATGGTTTGGAGAAGTTTTGATGGTTTGGGGAGGTTTGGTGAAGTTTGGGGGCTTTAGGAAAAATTTTTTCCCCATGAAGTTTGCAGCTTTGCATTAATTCCTTTGAAGCTAGATAGGAAACTAGGGGCTCACAGTTGTTCATAAACTCTTTTTTTTAAATTTTTTATTAATTAAAAAAAATTACAAGAAACACAAACATTCCCAACACATACACTCAGCAATTCACAATATCATCACATAGTTGCATATTCATCATCATGATCATTTCCCAGAACATAAGCATCAATTCAGAAAAAGAAATAAAAAGACAACAGAAAAATATAATAAACAGAAAAAAAAAAATTTTACAGGCCATACCCCTTACTGATCCCTTTCACTGATCACTAGCATTTCAAACTAAATCTATTTTAACATTTATTCCCCCTATTATTTATTTTTATTCCATATGTTCCTCTCATCTGTTGACAAGGTAGATAAAAGGAGCATCAGACACAAGGTTTTCACAGTCACATTGTGAAAGCTATATCATTATACAATCATCATCAAGAAACATGGCTACTGGAACACAGCTCTACATTTTCAGGCAGTTCCCTCCAGCCTCTCCATTACATCTTGGATAACAAGGTGATATCTACTTAATGCATAAGAATAACCTCCAGGATAACCTCTCGACTCTGTTTGGAATCTCTCAGCCATTGAC
>PVIY010050727.1:0-16042 GCA_004026745.1 Myrmecophaga tridactyla
TGGCCAGCCATGTTAACCCTCTAGGTCCTGCAGCCTACAGCCTTTCCATGTAGGAGCCCAGAAGCCCATGGTTCAATTAGTTCCACAAAGAGAAACTGAAGGGGGTAAATGAGCTCCACTACCCCCCAAGCACCCATCCCCCACCACTGAGGCCAATAGCCCAGACTCACTTGGTTCCTGCCCAATAAGCTGCAGCAGTCTGGGAGAAACAAGGAGGCCCTCTCCCAGGGAAAAGCAGGGGACACAGAACAGTCCTGACCCAACTTGTGGCCAGGGAAATAGGACAGGAGGGGCCCACAGATTTGGGCCACTCTGGACAAGCATCCACAGCACCATGGGGCCATTATCCTCACCCACCACAGAAACAAAGGGGTCACAGTAATAAAAAAAATAACTTACCTTTGTAGGGCTGTGGGGAACAGGTCACCAAAGGGCACCATCTGGTAGGAAGGCTGGGAAACTGGGGTCTGAGAAGTTGCCTTCCTGACCCTTTCTCTAGGGCCCTTTAGAATGGGTCTGCTCTCCCTACATGGCACCATAGCCCAGGTTTGGCTATGAAATACTGACAAACAAAGTGCCAAAAGAAACCTTCAACACAAGCCCAATCAACAATAAAATTTTAGACAAGAAAGAAACCAACTTTCAAAATAATCTTCTCAAGATAATAAGATACCTGGAAAACAGCAAAAAATTACAAGGCACATTAAGAAACAAGTTATGGTCAAAACAAATGATCAAATTAAAAAGTTGGTGGAGATACAGAATTTGGAACAACTAATCAAAGACATTCAAACTAATCTCCTAAATAATTTCAATGAGCTGGTTAAAGAGATAAAGGATATTAAGACGACACTAGAGAAACATAAAGAATTTGAACACATATATAGAATAGCAGATCTTACAAAAATGAAAAATAATGTAGATAAAATTCAAAATATACTAGAGACAACAGTAAATATGAAGAGGCAGAAGAAAGGATCAATAAACTACAGGACAGAGCAACTGAATTCAAATATGCAAAACATCAGATGGAAAAAAAATGGAAAATTTTGAGCTAGGTCTAGGGAAATGACTGACAACATGAAGCACACAAATAAACACATTATAGGTATTCCAGAAGAAGAAATGTGTAAAGGGCCAGGAAGAATATTTGAAGATATAACGGCTGAAAATTTCCCAACCCTTATAAAAGACATAAATATGCAACTCAAAGAAGCCCAAAGTACTCCAAATAAAATAAACGTGAATAGACCCATTCCAAGACACATACTAATCAGACTGGCAAATAATGAAGAGAAGGACAGAATCCTGAAAGTAGAAAGAGAAAAACAATTCACCATAAAGAAGGGAAAACAATTCACCACAAAGAACGGAAGCCACATAAGGCTAAAAGCTGACTTCTTATCAGACATCATGGAGACCAGAAGGCAGTGGTATGACACATTTAAGATACTGAAAGAAAAATTTTCAACCAAGAATTCTTTATCTAGCAAAGCTGTCCTTCAAAAGTGAAAGAAAGCTTAAAATATTCACATAAACAAAAGCTGAGAGAATCTGTTAACAAGAGACCTGCCCTGTAAGTAATAATAAAGGGTATTCTGCCAGCTGGGAAAAAAAAAAAGTTTCGGCTTGGAGGAGACTATACCAATGATGTCTATCAGTAAGGGTAACTAGAAGGATAAGGAAAGAGAAAAATAATAGATCTGACCCCCCCAAAAATGTCAAAAGATAAAAAGGTCGAAGTAAAGATAGCATTTACAGTAATAACACTGACTATTAATGGATTTAACTCCCCAATTGAAAGACACAAATTGGCAAAATATAAGAAAATTTGATCAAACTATATACTGTTTACAAGAGACTCATTTTAGACCCAAAGGTAAAAATAGGTTGAAAGTGAAAGGATGGAAAAAGATATTCCATGCAAGCAGTAACCAAAAAAAGGTTGGGGTAGCTATGCTAACATCAGACAAAACAGACTTTAAATGCAAAAAATGTTATGAGATAAAAAAGGACACTATGTATTAATAAAAGAGGCAATTCACCAAGGAGAAATAACAATCATAAATATTAATGCCCCAAAATATATGAGGCAAACATTGGCAAAACTGAAAGGAATAATAAACATCTTTACAATAATAGCAGGAGACTTCAACACATCCCTCGCTCTGATAGGTAGAACATCTGAACAGAGGATCATATGGACACAGAGAACCTAAATAATACAATAAATGAGCTAGAGCCAAAAGACATGAATATAACATTGCACCTCAAAACAGCAGGATATACATCTTCTCAAGTGCTCAAAGAACATGCTCCACGACAAACCACATACTCAGTCTTAATAAATTAAATAATACTGAAATAGGGGGTGTAAAGGTAGTTCAGTGATACAATTCTCACCTGTCATGCGAGAGACCCAGGTTCGATTCCTAGCCCTTGTACTTCTCAAAACAAAGCAAGCAAACATAAAACCAAACAAAAAATCAACAAATGGTGCTCTAATAATAATGGAATATTAACATGGAAAAAGAATGAAATGTGACCCCCACCATAAAGCATACATTTAAAAAAAAAAAACTGAAATAATACCAAGTACTTTCTCTAGTCATAATGGAATGAAGCTGGAAATCAATTACAATTGGAGAACCATAACTTCCACAAATATATGGAGGTTAAACAACATGCTCTTAAACAATCAGCAGGCCAAAGAAGGAACTGCAAGAGAAATTAGTAAATATCTCAAGGCAAATGAAAACAAGTAAACTTATAGGTTGGAGTGAAAGCAGTGCTGAGAGGAAAATTTATAACCCTAAATACCTAGATTAAAAAGGAGAAGAACACTAAACCAAAGACTTAACTGAACAACTGGAGAAACTAAAGAGAAAAAACGGCAAATTAATCTCAAAGCAAGCAGAAGAAAAGAAATAACAAAGATTAGAGCAGAAAGAAATGAAATGGAGAACAGCAACAAGTAAAAACAGTAAGGGTAATCAATAAAACAAAAAGATAATTCTTTAAGATCAATAAAATCAACAAACCCTTAGCTCAACTGACAAAAGACAAAAAAAGAAGATGCAAATAAATAAAATCAGAAATGAGAGGGGTGTCATCACCACGAACCCTGAAGAAATAAATAAAAGATCAAAAGGGGATACTGTGAACAACGGTATGCCAACAAATTAGACAATTCAGATGAAATGAACAATTTCCAAGAAACACATAAACAACCTATACTGACTAGAGAAGAAATATAAGACCTCAACAAACCAATCACAAGAAAAGAGACTGAATCAGTCATCAAAAACCTCCCAAGAAAGTTAAATGCCCAGGACCAGATGGCTTCGCAGGTGAAATTTTGTGAAGCATTTCAATAAGAATTAACACCAATCTTGCTCAAACTCTTCCAAGACACTGAAGAGGGAATATTATTACCTAACTTATTCTATGAAACCAAAATCACCCTAATACCTGCTAAATATACCACAAGAAAAGAAAACACAGGACAATCTTTCTAAGGAATATAGATGCAAAAATCCGCAACAAAACACTTGTAAATCGAATCCAATAACACATTAAAAGAATTATACACCATGGCCAAGTGGGTTTTATTCCAGGTATGGAAGGCTGGCTCACACAAGAAAATCAATTAACGTAATATAAATCAAAAGGGAAAAAGCACATGATGATCTTGATTGATGCAGAAAAGGCATTTAACAAAGTAAATCCAGCATATTTACTTAATAAAAATACTTCAAAAGGCAGGAAATGTCCTTAACTTAATAAAGGGCATATATGAAAAAAAAAAAAAAAAAACAGCTAACACTAGACCCAATGGTGAAAGACTGAAAGTTTTCCCTCTTAGATTAGGAGCAAAACAAGATGTCCACTGTCACCATGGCTATTCAACACTGTGCTGGTTCTAGCTAAAGCAATTGGGCAAGAAAAAGAAATAAAAAGCATCCAAATTGGAAAGGAAAAAATAAAACCTGCATTATTTGCAGGTAACATGATCTTAGATTTAGAAAAATCTCGTAAAAATTACAATGAATTTGGGTAGGCTACGGTGGCTCAGCAGGCAAGAATGCTTGCCTGCCATGCCAGAGGACCCGGGTTCGATTCCCGGTGCCTGCCCATGTAAAAAAAAAAAAAAAATTACAATGAATTTACTTGAGCTAACAAACTAGTTCAGAAATGTCCCAGGATACAAGATCAACCACAAAAATCAGTAGGGTTTCTATATACTAGTAAAGAGCTATCAGGGGAGGCAACCAAAAAAATTTCCATTTACAATAGCAATTAAAATAATTAAATATCTAATAATAAAATTAACCAAGAATGTGAAGGACCTACCTGTACCCAGAAAACTACAAAACATTACTAAATGATCAAAGAAAATCTAAATAAATTGAAAAGTATCCAATGTTCATGTACTGGAAGATTAAATGTCATTTAGATGTCAATTCTACCCAAATTGATCTACAAATTCAACACAATATCTATCGAAATTCCAATGGCCTATTTTGCAGAAATGGAAAACATAATTATCAAATTTATTTGAAAGGTGCCTGAAATAGCCAAAAACATATTGAAAAAGAATAATAAAGCAGCATGACTCGTTTCCTGACTTTAAAGCATATTATAAAGTCACAGTGATCAAAACAGCATGCTTCTGGCATAAAGACAAACTAATCATTGGAATCGAATCAGAGCTAGAAACAGACCGCAGACTATGGTAAACTGATTTTCAAAAAGGCTACCAAATCTACTCAACTGGGACAGAACAGTCTCATGAACAAATGGTGTTGGGAGAAGTGGATATCCATATCAAAGGAATGACAGGGGAATTCTATCTTACACCATATACAAAAATTAACTAAAAATGGATCAAAGACCTAAATAAGAGCCAGTACTATAAAACACCTAGAAAATATAAGGAAATATCTTCAAAATCTAGTGAAAGGAGATGCTTCCTCAGAAAGCTAAGTATAGTGATGCCCTATGATCTAGCCACCCTGCTACTTGGTACATGTACAGAAGATCTGAAAGCAGGGACATGAACAGACATTTCATACTGATATCTATAGTGGCATTATTCACAACTGCCAAAAGATGGAAACAACCCAAGTTTCCATTAACCAATGAATGGATAAACAAAATGTAGCATATTATTCAGCAGTAAAAAGGAATGAAGCCCTGAAGTACAGAACAACATGGATGAACCTTGAGGACATTATGTTGAGTGAAATATGTCAGGCACAAAAGGACAAATATTGTAATATGTCTCACTAATATGAACTAATTATAACAAATCTCAATAATATGAACTAATTATAATGTGTAAATTCATAGACATAAAATCTATAATATAGGTTACCAGGATATAGAATGAGGCTAGAGAATGGAAAGCGGTGGTTTAATATGTGCAGAATGTTTAACTTGAATGAACATAAACATTTGTAAATAGATAGAGGTGACAGTAGCATGTTATTGTGAGTATAATTAACGAACAGTGCTGAACTGTGATGTAAGTGAGTGTGATTGAAAGGGATCATTTAGAGTTATGTATGTCACCACACAGAAAGCTAGAGCTGAAAACATGATAGTGTAAAACAGTGAATCTTATGGTGGACAATGACTGTGATTAACAGTACAAATATTAAAAAGTTCTCTTATGAACCAGAACAAATGTATGACACTATTACAAGGAAGTTAATAATGAGTGGAATAAATGAGAAAATGTACCTTTTGCAATGTATGGACTATAATTAAGAGTAATTTGTTAATATTCTTTCATCAACAGTAGCAAATGTATCACACCAATACTGGGGTTCAACAATGGGGAGGGGGGTGAGATAAGGGGTATAGGATATTTGGGGGTTTCCTTTATATTTTTATTTTACCTTAATACTACTATTTGCAGTAATGAAAATGTCCTAAATTGATTGTGTTGATGACTAGACTACTATGTGATAATACCAGGAGCCACTAACTATATACTTTGAATAGACTGTTTATTGTGTTCGAATATATCTATATAAAATTTCATTAAAAATTTTTTTTAATTTAAAAATAATATATAATAAATAGAAAAAAGTAATAGTGCATCAATGGTTGTCTTGTCAATAACATGGAAAAGAATAAAGGAAAAATGGACAGGGAATATAGACATAGAAGCAGAAAGAGGAGGTAATTGTTATGTCAGGAAAACATATATTTGAGCAGAGGTCTCATAAAGAGACTGGGGATCAAAACATGCAGGTCTCTGGGGAAAGAATGATTAAAACAAAGGGAACAATAAGCATAAACACCCTGAGGAAGGAATATGCTTGTATGTTTAATACCAAAGAAGTTTAAAAGAAAAATGCCTATGAAGGGCCACTTTAACATATCTACCTCAAACACAGTAATAAAAACATTTATACTGAAATGTTTTTAGATCCCTATTACCTAAACAATCCAATTTACAGTCCCTATGAGTAAATTAGCATAATCAGTACATGTACTTTCAGCAGCACATTTTAATATGGTACCCAGTACTGGCTTAGTAAGTGTTAAAGAAAAACATTAGAGAATGAGATAAAAGCTAAATGAGAAAAATGCTAGGATTCCTCTAAATAATGTAGGATATGCACTGCTACTCTTATCAGGTACTGGAAGGGGTTACATGGCAAAAACAAAAGTAATCTAAATCTAATCCTTTCTCCCCACAAAACTCAAAGTCTCGTTACAGGATACAGGGCAGCCAAATACACAGAGGTTCAGGACATTTCATTATCTCAAGTAATCAGATTGTGTTTACATATGTTATTATTCCAAACTATGGATTTGCTTATTTATATGACACTGTCCTTCATTAGTATTTAAATCTGACAACTCGAAAATGTATTCATGATAAATTGGAGCAACTAGCAAAATCTGAATAAGGTCTTTAAATTAGATAACAATATTATATTAATAATTTCCAAGTTTGATAATTACACTGTGGCTATTTCCTATTTTGAGGAGCTGAATACTGAAGTATTTAGAAGTACAGGAGCATTTGACTATAGCTCCTGCTAAAATAGTTCTGAAAAAAATAAATATGGGGGTGTGAAAGAGAAATAGGAAAGAGAGATAAGAAATGTGGTAACATACTAACATTTGGAGAATCTGGATAAAAGGATGGGGAGAGTATTATTACATTAATACAGTTTCCTTCATAAATTATATGCTTTTGATTGTAAAGATGAATAATAAACAAAACTAGAACAATATTTATGTATAGCCGTTAAATAACGTTAAACTACAATAAAAATAATTAAGAAAAAATGTATTCTTCTATTCATACAACTTTTCTGAACATCAGTTTCTTCATGTAAAAATAAAAATACTACCACAGTCCAAATTCAAATTTCGATGCTAGAAAATTTATATTGCAGGTAGTGCATTTCTTAATTTAATTTATATGGTCAAATTAGTTAAACACCATAAGTACATGGAATCTCGAATAGGGCATGAGATTTTGTTGATTTGTCCAGGTTAGTGTGGTGTCCTGATAAATCCCAGATTAATTTAGGAAGTGAATAAAGAAGTATTTGCAAAGTTCCCTTGGGCAACTGGGAGAAAGGAGAAAATATTCAACTTCCCCATTTGGAGAACTTCTGATATTCTCGCAACAATGGGGACAACCAAATCAACAGACTGAGCCCTCAATCTTGGGGTTTGCTCCTATGAAACTTACTCCTGCAAAGGGACAGGCTAAGCCTACTTAAAATGGGGCCTAAGAGTCATCCCCCAGAGAACCTCTTCTATTGCTCAGATGGGGCCTCTCTTTCTAAGTTCACTTGGCAGGTGAACTCATTGCCCTTCCACTATGTGGGACATGAGTCCCAGGAATGTAATTCTCCCTGGCACCATGGGACCTGACTCCCAGGGATGAGCCGGGACCCATCACCACGTGATTGAGAAAGCTTTTTCAATCAAAAGGGGGAAGAGAAAAATTTCAGTAGCAGAGTGATTTCAAACAGCCAAGAGATTATCCTGGAAGTTGTTCTTATGCATTATATAGATACCTCTTTTTTTTGTTAACGGTGTACTGGAGTGGCTAGAGGAAAGTACCTGAAACTGTTGACCTGTGTTCCAATAGCCTTGATTCTTGAAGAAGACTGTATAACTAAATAGCTTTTCTAATGTGACTGTGTGATTGTGAAACCCTTGGGTATGATGTTCCTTTCATCCAAGATATGAACAGATGAGTAAGAAAAAAAAGGCTAAAAATAAACAAATGACAGGAGGGAATAAAGGGTAAAAAACTGAGTAGACTGAAATGAGACGGAGGGGTATAGGGGTATGGGATGTATGAGTTCTTTTTTATTTCTTTTTATATCTTTTTCTGGAGTGATGTAAATGTTCTAAAAATGATCATAGGGACGAATATACAACTATGTTATGATATTGTGAGCCAATGATTGCACAATATGGTTGGGCTGTATGTGTGTAAAGATTTTTTTTTAAATCTTTTTTTTTTAATTTAGTTCGCTATCTTTTAAAATCTTCAAGTATTTAACCTAACCTTCAAAGAGACTAGACCCAGGAAAGCTGAACATCAATCCCCTAAAGATATCTTTTCCTGGTATAGTACTGTCTTTAAAAAATAATTCTAGTTTTATTTAATTGGTTTATCCAGAAACGAATTCATTAAAAATGCTTGTGATTTGAAAATGTTAGATTAATGTATTTTTAATTTTAGCCTATAAACATCGATTTAAATTTTGTTTTATATGAAAATAATTAATGTTTAAGTAAGCATTTTGTTTTAGTCAAGACAACTGTATAAGGTAAATAAGACTATACTCTCAATGGCTTACAGAATTAACTGTCAACATATTTAAACTTCACCTACCAATCCTTTTAACTTTAAAAAATATATATTCAATGAGAACATAATATTTTTATTTAATATTAATGATCTAAATCTAACACCCTTTATTATCTAAATATTTGAGATAGTGGCTAGAGCCTGACACACTGTATCCAGAATGTGATGAAATGAAGCTTATTCATTTTAAATTGAAATTAAACTCAAATTCCATGTTTATGTAACAAAAATAAGACTAAGGCCCATAATTCCAAAATTCAGTATAGCATAATTGAAATAGTAAAACTTACACTAATAGTATCAGCACTAACCTGTTAACAAACAAAAACAAAATAAATCATTACATCATAAGTAGCTTCAAAACAAAAACCAACTATTAGTAAGACTATAGCAAAACCTAGAACAAGGAAAAATTATCATATTTGGCAATATATAAAATAACCGTACTCTTAATTCTAAATTTTATTCTAATATTATTCTAAATGCTGATGACTAAATTCCAGAAACTATACTGACTACAGGTTTATTTACTATATGCTCAATTGTTCTACCTTTTTTTCATTCTTGACTTCTAGATTCCATTATTTTTTGATTAAACATTCATGTCAAAGTTCTAAGAATAGCCATAACATAAAATAATTTAGAAAATAGCGTGCACTGTAATTTGGATTAACAGTGTACGCCATCTAGTATCACAACAAAACCTTTTAAAATTTTCTATTTGTTGAGAAACATTTATTAAATCCAAATAGGATCATGCAATTTTTTAATTTTTAATTATAAAACATTTCAAGCATACAGTAAAACAGAGGAAATAACTACTAATACAATTTAACAAATAATATGAAACCACCTTAATTGTAGTAGAATCTATGGTGGTTTACACAGATAAAAGCACCTCTAAGCAAGAGTTTAAAACTATATCTGATCCACAAGAAACCAGGAGGAAAGGAAAACCAAATATACACTATCAATAATCGATATTTACTAAAAACAAGGAATTCGTTCATTGATTTTAATTTAAAATAAAAATATACTGGGAAAGAAAAGGACATTTTTAAAACACAAAACAATCTTTTTTTTTGGCTGCCAAAATACAGGTTGGTAGTTATAAAAAAGCAGGAACAAGGATGAAAGAATAACGTAAGGAAAACCAAAAGTGCATTACTAACGTATAAAATCAGGGGTTCTCAAGAGCAGAGTTTTTCCAACCCACAGATAATGATCTACTTACTACAAAGGTCATAAAATCTATTCTAGGGTAAACAGAATAGTACAGAACAAAATGCACAATGTTATAGTAAGAGTAAATATTGCTCTCTTTTGTTGCTCAGATGCAGCTTCTCTCTCTCTAAGCCCAACTCTGCAAGTGAAACTATTGCCCTACCCACTCTGTGTGACATGAAATCCAGAGGTGAAAATATCCCTGGCAGCATGGAAGATGACTCCCAGGGATGAGCCTGGCCCTAGCACCATGGGATCAACAATGCCATTCGACCAAAAGGGGAAAAGAAGTGTAACAAATAAGGTATCAGTGGCTGAGAGAGGTCAAGTAGGATTGAGAGCCTACTCTGGAGGTCATTGTTACACAAGCCTCAGTTAAGACATTGCTGCCTATCATAGCTTGACAAACTCCAACCAAAACCATTCCTAACAATCCTAAAGAACAACTAGTACATTATATAAGATTCTACAAAGGTTCCATGTACTAGGGTAACTTTCCAGAAATGTACAACCTCCAGATGGATGCCTGGACCAGATAAGTCCTGAAATGCAGAGGGGCCAGCCTCTCCAGAACATCAACTAGTTCCATCCCCCTATCCCGTATTATCAACCAACATGAAAAGTTAGAACAGGCATAGCCCAAATAGAAAGATCAAAGGTGATGGTGGAGTTATACAAAGAAGGTAGGGTTTAACAAACGACTATGACTGTTGAATCGTTATATCAATATTTCTTTTAGTCTCCAGTATCTTAGATCAGCTAAAAGTAAAAACCTAAAATTGTGGAATTGTAACCCATGCCAAACTTTGAACTCTGTTCTACAACTAATTGTTGCTATGTGCTTTGAAATGTATTGCTTTTTTGTATATATGTTTTTTTTCACAAAAAAGAAAAAAAAGTCAATTGTGATGATAAATACACAACTACATGATGATATTGTGAACCATCCACTGTACACTTTGGATGATTACATGGTATGTGAGTATATACATGTATCGATAAAAAATAAATGCTTTTAAAAACACAAAAAATAGGCACATATATGTGTGTGTGTGCATGTATATTGTTCAAAAAACATTTCTTTCAGTCATATGTATGTATGCTGTAGAGTCATCATGTAATTTTTTTTCCCCAATGTGTCTCAGAGACAAAAAAAAAAGATTTAGGCTACTGCTTAAATAGCATGGGCCCTAGACGCAGACAAACCCAAGTTCAAGTGCTGACTCTCCCTTTCAAAGCCTAGTTTCCTTATCTGTAAAACAGTCCTTAAAATAGAAACTAGATGGTAATGGCTGTAGAAAACATTAAATGAGATAATGTACATAAAACAGTTGCTGACACACAGTAAGCACGTGGTAAGTACTAATTTTAAATACACATTCTAGCTAAACATGGTAGCTATCACTAAAGATTCCTTTTTTTCAACTTTTAAGATCACTTAAATCACACAAACACAAAAACCAAAGCAAAAAACTTCAAAATTAATGTCTCAAGGAAACCAAAGCAAGATGCAACAACTCTGTTATAAAATCTTCATCCATCACCAGGACGAATGATAAAATCTGGTGCCTCTCTCTCTCTTTTGGTGTTTTTTTTTTACTGTCCCATTATCTAAAACTTTCCTCTAGTTCTAATCAAGTGCTCTACTCAGGCTTTCATTTAGAAATGCCAAACTGCCATACTTCACACAATTGTAATGCACCTTGAGATCATACAGCAGTTATCACTGGAGCCAGCATAATGGCTTATCTACAAAGAAAAATGTGGATTTGAATCACCAGACATTTATGACTATGGAATTACAGATGAATTATCTGACTTCTCTAAGCTTCAGTTTCTACTACTAAAAATAAGGGAAATTCATCCATACCTTATAGAATTCCTTGAAATTAAAGGGCATGAAGTACATAAGCACCTAGCATAAAGTAAGAACATTATATATCAACTCCTCTCCCATTATTGACCAGATCATCCTGTCACTCCTTAAACACATCAAGTAATATAATGATCTCTTATTGCAACCCACTCCAATCCTGTGCAAATATATCTGTTACAATGTTCTCTCTTGAACTAATATGAGAATGCCAAGAGTTCAAAGGAAGAAAAGGTCATGCTGACCTGAAGTAGTTGGAGGTAGCGTCATTCAAAAGCAGCTTCATGAACACAATATAACACAATTCAGCTTCAAAAGATGGATGAGATTTGGATGAGCAGAAAGAACTGAGCAGAAAAGACTCAGATGGTTAACTGTTCATTAACTTATTCACTGATTCATTCATAAAAACAAAAATGCTGAATACTATATGCCAAGAATGTACTAAATACTAGGAATCTAGCAGGGAAATTAAACAGATTAAAGTTCCTGCCCTGTTAAACTATACATTCCAGTGGAGCAAGATAGACAAGTTATAAAATGTATAAGATATCAGATGGTGATAAATGCTATGGAGAAGAAAATAAAATGGATAGGAGGAACAGGACATGCTTCAGAAAAGGATGGGGTGCTACTTTAAATACAACAGTCATAGAACATCACACTGGTAAAGTAGCATTTGAGCAGAGACCTAAAGCAGGCAAGGAGATAGCTAGGCAAGTTACCTAGGGAAAGAGGGTTTCAGAGAGCCTAGCAAATGCAATGCAAAGGTCCTGAATTCTTGCAGTAGGATAAAAAAAACATGCATACATATAAAGGTATAAACACACAATGAGTTTAATGGACAGCAAGATTTATTCAATTCTAACAGAAAGCACAGGGAAGTAATGGAAATCAAAACATAAGCTAAAGACAGACTGCAGAACACCCTGACTCCCAAATTTGATTTTATACTATTAGCAATGAGGAACTACTGAAAAGTTTGGAACAGGTCAGCAAAGTGAATGGAGTCACAAGTTAAAAAAAGCATATAATCAATAAGTAGTCAACTTATTCAGAATTTGTACTTAACTTTACTAATTATACATTAATGAAAAGTAATTTGTTTTTTCATCTTTCCCTTTAGATGCCTGCTCAACTGATACCAACTTTCCACTTGAAGTGGAAAAATAATTTAAATAATTAATTACCTATGTATTAGAATCCATTGTCAAAAAAAACTTTATATAAGGAAAAGCAAAAGCTGCTGGCTAAAATGAGACTCTGAATAAACTAGAGTTCAACTACTTATCTTTCAAGTTCACAAATAATAGAGATAGTTGACTAATCCCATTTAATGTCTATGATAGCAGTAATAAACCAATAAAATATTGCTATATCAAGCTCTGAACAAATACCCTTAAAGAATATATTAACTTTATTTGTATTTTTAACAAGAATCAGTACAAAGACTAAGGCAATTCTATACCAGTTCAAGAACAGTAAGCTATAATTACATAAACAGATGGTTTTGACAGTACAAAATAGGATAAAATGATCTTTGAAACATGGACAGTTTTAAAAAACATGCAGCCAATTATGCATATAATAAAACATTTTAATTTGACTTGAAAAACATCTGTGATACCAGAAGTCATTGTGTTTCAGAAGTCAGCAAAGTAACATCAAATTTATATATGAAAAGCACATAGTAAGAGATTTCTTCTATAAATTGATACAGCCTTTAGAGACTAGAGTATTAATGCAGTAGATTAACTTGCTTTGTATCATTTAGTTAGCAATGTTAGGCTTTCATTGAAACAGGATAGTAGTAATGTTAATAATTCTGTCATCCTCTTCTAGGTTGTGTTAATTAACTCTAAAAGTCAGTATTACTTTAAAGACAGATGTTCTAGATACATTTGAATACAACTATTCTCTTCAAGGAGACTAGAAAAAGTCTAAGTTTCTGGAAAAAGACACAGAAAAGGTTTAAAAGTAGGAACGAATTTCTAATTTCCTTTTCATACTTTTTGATCTATTAGAATAACATTTTGAGGAGTGATAGCAAAAATGGCAAGGAGATAGCTCCAAGGGGCCCACGCTTCAAAGAGAACACTGAAATATCAAGCAAGTATTGCCCAAATCAACTTTGTCAGAACTCTAGAAAATAATCAAAGGTTTACAGCAACCAAGCAAACACAATCCAGAAAAAGCCAATTTCACAAAGACAGATACATCAACCAATGGAATCGAACAGAGCGTTCAGATACAGATCCTCTCATCTATGGACAACTGATCTTTGATAAGGCAGTCAAATCAACCCACCTGGGGCAGAGCAGCCTCTTCAACAAATGTTGCTTGGAGAACGGGATATCCATATGCAAAAGAATGAAAGAGGATCCATATCTCACACCCTATACAAAAATTAACTCAAAATGGATCAAAGACCTAAACATTAGACCTAAGACCGTAAAACTTTTAGAGGAAAATAGCTTATAAATCTTGTAATAGGAGGCAATTTCCTAGACCTTATACCCAAAGCATGAGCACTGCAAAAAGAAATAGGTAAATGGGAAAGCCTCAAAATTAAACACTTTTGTGCACCAAAGAACTTTTTCAGGAAAGTGAAAAAGGCAGCCTCCACAATAGGAGACAATATTTGGAAACCACATATCAGATAAGTGTTTAGTATCCAGAATATATAAAGAGATTCTTCAACTCAACAACAAAAAGACAAACAATTCAATTAAAAACAGGCAAAAGAGATGAACAGACACTTCTCAGAATAGGAAATACAAATGGCTAAAAGGTACATGAAAAGAAGCTCAACTTTATTGGCTATCAGGGAAACGAAAATCAAAACCAGAATGAGATATCATCTGATATCAACTAGAATGACCATTATCAAAAAAACAGAAAACAAGTGCTGGAGAGGATGTGGAGAAAGAGATACATTTATCCACTGTTGGTGGGAATGTAAAATGGTATAATGGCTCTGGAAGGCAGTTTGGCAGTTCCTCAGGAAGCTAAGTATAGAATTGCCATATGATCCAGCAATCCCACTACTAGGTATATAGTACCCGAGGGCAAGGACACAGATATTTGCACACCTACGTTTATAGCAGCATTATTTACAACTGCCAAGAGATAGAAACAGCCCAAATGTCCATCAATGGATCAGTGGCTAAACAAGCTGTGGTGTATACATACGCTGGAATATTACATAGCCGTAAGAAAGAATAAAGTCATAAAGCACATAACAACATGTATGAATCTTGAGGACATTATGCTGAATGAAATTAGCCAGAAACAGAAGGACAAATACTGTATAGGCTCACTAATATGAACTAACATTAATGAGTGAACTTTGAGACTTGAACTTAAGAGTGCAGGTTATCAGGAGACAGAAATAGAGAATGCCCAACTGGCACTGAAGGAATACAGACTGTGCTACAGGACTGACAGTAAAAACTCAGAAATGGACAGCACAACACTATCTGATTGTAGCACAATAATATAAGTATACTGAATGAAGCTGAATGTGAGTATGATAGATGGAGAAGGGCTGGGGGGCACATATGAAACCAAAAGGAAAGATAAAGACTGAGACAACAGATGGTATAAGGAAGAAAGTATAATCAATGCATGCGAGGGTCTATAGTCAACAGTAACACCGTAATATGCTTCCATTGAATGTAACAAAGGCATTATGCCAAAACTAAATGTCAACAAGCAGGGGGTATGGGGAAAGACTATGGATTCTTTGTGGAAGGAAAGGAAATGTCTTCATACAGATTATGGTGGCAAAGGCACGTCTGTACATCTAGGCTGGATTGTATGAGGTATGAATAAAACTGTTTAAAAATGAACAGAGGGAAACAAGTACTAGAGAAAATGTGGAGAAAGAGATATACCTATTCACTGTCAGAGGATAAACTGAGAGGTGCAGCCTCTTAGAGGACAGTGTGGTGGTTCCACAGGAGACTAGGAGTGGAGGGGCCATATGATCCTGAAACCCCATTGCTCAGTATATTCCTGGAGGAATTGAGTGTGGTGATGTAGCAAGCAAGCTCCTGGCAGCAAGCAGGCCCCTCCCACCCTCC
>PVIY010050728.1:0-16041 GCA_004026745.1 Myrmecophaga tridactyla
TTACCATTCTGTCATGCATTTCATGTTTACAACAGCCATGTTCAAACCATGCATCCATTATGATTTTAAACCTGTGCAATATGTTGCCTTTTAGCTTAGGATATGCCTACTTTGAAGTACACCCAAAATTTACTTGAAAAGAATCTGTATTCTGTAACCTGGGAGCATCATTGTACGTATGTGCTAATTAAAAAAAAATTAGTCAACTTTGCAACTGTTTTAAAATTCTCCTTTGTGTTATATTATTTATGCAGTACATGTTTAGATGTTATTATCATAGATGCATATGAGTTTGGAAATCTTATGTCTTCCTATTAAGGAGACTTTCACAACTTCCTGAACTCACATATTAACCCCCCCAGTATTCTTCATTCCTTTGTGCATCTAGTGTATCAATCCTGAAAATGTTTTATAAACATCAAACTGATGGCATAGAATTTTCTCTCCTCCTGTTTTTTTTTCTCCTCCTGTTGTTTTATCTTTATTTTTTCCCATTTCAATACTTTCAGAAATATCCATTTCTTTCATTCTAATATTGAGTAGTAAGACTAATCAAACTTTATAAAAACAAAATCTTACAATGTTTTCTTTTGTAGCTGAGCTTTATACTCTTCATAAATTCTATCAGGTTTATGACATACTGTGTCAGTAATTTTTCTTTCTCACTTCATGGATTATTTGAACATATTCACAGTACAAATTATTTATTAGTTCACCTAATAATGGATATTTTTGTTGTTACCGGAATTTAGCTATTAGAAAAAATAAATGTACTGTTAAATTGCTGTACATATTTTGGCACACATAAGCACCAATTTTTCTTGAGTATGTAGAAGAGGAATTCCTCTATCAAAAGTACAGGTATGTTTTTACATAGTAAATGCTGACAAGTCATTTTCCAAGTGAATAAACACTTTTCCACAATTTTCAGGAATGAATAAGGATCCCATTTCCTCCATAAACATGACAAAATGTCTACTCAAATTCCCTGAAACTTTATCAAATCTAAAGTGTGTAATGTATATTAAATTCATATTAACATTCATTTTAAAGATAAATAATCACGTCTGGTATCCATTCATATGCTCATCAATCACATATTTTCTTTTCTGAAATACCTCTTCAATTGTTTTATCTATTTTATTATGGGAATGCTTTGTAATGAGTTTTCCATATATTGGTTATGAATCTGCTGCCAGATATATTACTAAAATTGCTTACAATTAATTATTTTATTTGCTTTTTATTTCTATTAGTGATACAATTTAATGAGAAGAAATTAATAATTTGTTTAATTTCATTTCATTTTATTTTATGTTTAGTGCCTTTATGAACATAATTAAGAAATCCTTGACTATGCCATATAAGGAAGACACTCTCCTATATATTTTTCATATGCCCCTTGTGATCTGTTGTTGCACTGCTGTTGAATTTTTCACTTCAGTTGCACTTTTGAATCCTAAATTTCCATTTGTTTCTTCTATATGATACTTATCTCATTATTGAAATTCTTATTTTGTTCAAATTTTGCTTTTCAAATCTCCTTTTCTTAGTTGCATTTTTTTCAATTTATTGATCATCTTTATGGGAGTTGTTCTAATACCTTTGATTAGAAATGCCACAGAATGATCTTCTTATGGATTATTTTCCATTGATTTCTTATTTTGCTATGACTGGAACATGCATACCATATCCTTATAATTTTTGTAAGATTTTTGTTAATAACTTGACATCCTGTTTATTATTTTGTATTCATCTTGGAAATCTAGTTTTCCATCTTCATTACATCAAATTAACAACAAGAAGGAAAAAGAAAGAAAAATAAAGGAAAAATAAGGTTGTAAAGAGAGAGAGGAAACAAAGAAAAAAAGTACTGGCAGACAAACAAAACACCTAAAAAAAAACACACAAAACAAACCAGAAGAACAGGTAAGAGAACACTGCTTCTCCAATCTCTTCTCCAATCTCTTTTTATGTGTCAGTGGGAAGATGAAGCTATGGCTATCAAAGCTGAAACATAGACTAACATTCCACTTGTTTTGCAAAGGCATCAAACAGACCCAAACCTACAGAACAGGGAAAACAAACACAACAAAGAAATAAAGAAAAAGAAAAAGAAGTGGGAAAAAAAAGAGCCTCACTGTCCCTGAAACCTGAGGTTGACATCTGCATTGGGCATTCACGGATCTGCCAGACTAATCAGTACAAGAGAAAGAAGAAATAAAACACAAAGGTGCACTGGTCTTTAACTCCTGGTAGATGCTTGTTTGAAGTGAGAAGCAGCTATAGCTGAGAAGGCTGAATCTAAGGTCAGTGTTTTTGCTGGGTCTCAGGATTCTTCCAGACCATAAAAGACACACAGAAGAAAACAAACAAATGAAGGTGCATTAGCTTCTTACATTCAGTGGATGGTGGTGGGAGGTCAGAATCTGCTGCTGCCAGAGGGATGACACTGAGCTCAGTTTCAACATGGGTCCCTGAGTGATCCCTGAGACTGATTTTGACTCTCAAACACTAATTTTGAAAGTATTATATTAGGAGCTTTTATCAAAAAAACATTTTCTATATTTTGGGGTCTAATTCTGGACTCTATTCTTTCCTCTTTTTCTCACATCAATTCATTTGACAATAGTAAACTATCTTGATTATTGCAACTTAACAATAAATATTAGTCAGTTCCTCCAAAATTATATTTTGTCTTCAATTTATTTTAGTTATGTTCAATGCTACCCATACACATTTTAGAGTTCTCTTGTCTATATCTATTCAAAATATTGCTGGAATTTTGACTAAACTAATTTTAAATATGTAGATCAATTTGTGGGGTACTGGCAGATTTACCATGTTGGGCTTTCCAGTCTATGATGCAATGTTTCTCTGTTGATTTAGGCGTCTTTTGGTTTCTTCCATAAATGTTTCCAAATTTCAGCATTCAGGTCCTCTAAATATTTTGGTAGATTTATACTGTAGCATGTTCTACTTTTATAATAATGCATGAACGCACAATTTTATTCATACATATATATTTAATTTTGGTTTCAAATTTCAAACTGCAATTGATCTTCAGCCAAAAAGGTAACTGAAAAATAAATGTAATCCAACATATTTTAACATATTTTATTCTATTTTATTTTATTTTATTTTAACATATTTTATTTCTATACTACCATATAGAAATTTGATTGATTTTGATGTCTTGGCCTCATGTCATATTCTTTTCCTCAACTCCTTATTTATTCTGGGTGTTACCTTGTTGTTGTTTTTCTTTCAATTTCTTGGTTTATTCCACATTAGCATTCAGGTTGTATTCAAATACATTTTGTATTTGCTGTTTTACAATCTAGCTGCATTTTGCTTCTACATCATGTCACATGGACTTGAACTGCATCAGGTTGAGGAAGTTCCCTTCTAGTCCTTGTTGCTGAAGGACTATACCTTAAATGTTGAAATTAACCAAATGCATAATTATATCAGTTGATATGACAATGCAATTTTTCTTCTTTAGAATAAAATATGTTAAAATATGTTGGATTACATTTATTTTTCAGTTACCTTTTTGGCTGAAGATCAATTTTCTGTGTAATTCTTTTACCTTTGCCAGAGCTTCTTCTTCTGGATGAATTAAAAATCTATTAGTAGTTTGAAATAGGTTTATGCAAATTTCTATGAATATCACCCCTGGATTTTCCTTTATGGATTCCTCCTTCACTCTCTAGAAAATGTGATAACTTCAGAATATGATCATTGGTTATTCAAGTTGGAAAGATATTTGTTTTGTGTGGGAGTTTTTGTTGCCCGTCAGGGTGTAACTTTAAGACTACTTTCAGACAAATGATGTAAGATTGGGAATTCAAACCATAACCTTCTAATCTCCCAAATATTCACTCCCCCCAAGAACATATTCACCTAGTGTTATTCTCTAGAGTCTTTAAATAAGCATTTACTTGTTCTAGAATTTATCATCATTTTATGTGTGAAATGTGGCTCTATGGGAATTTGTTCAGCCTCTAGAATGGAATTTCTGATTATATGTAGATAATTTTTATCAATTTTAACAGACTCCCTTTACTTCGATTTTGATGGCAGTTTTTAATTTGAATGAAAATTTGACTTTTCAAGAATGCTTTTCCTCATCAAATGTGGTGATTTAATTTGTTCCTTTTTTACTATTATATTATTTAGATATATTTCTTATTTTTTAATGTTTTCCAGTAAAACATTCTGGAAAAAAATACACTTGTTAGTGATCTATATCCTTTTTTACATTCCACTGGATTAAATTTACACTGCAACAATTTTAATTGTAGAACAAATTTCATAGTTTGTATGGGTTAAATATCTTTCTAGCTGTTCTAAAGCACTGGAGACTAAAAGAAATATCAATATAATGATTCAGCAATCAAACTCAGTAGTTAATTCTTATCTCCTCTGTTATAACTCCACCTTCTCCTTTGATCTTTCTCCCAAATTTTAGGAGTATTTTGGTTATGCCAATTCTAACCTTTTCATGTTGTAAAGGGCCGTCAATAATATGAGATAGGGGGATGGATCTATCTGATGTTCTTGAGAGGCTGGTTCCTCAAGGTTTCAGGACTTACCTGGTATAGGAACCTATCTGGAGGTTGTAGATTTCTGGAAAGTAATCATAGTGTATGGAATCTTTGTAGAATCTCAGATGGAGCTCTAGGTGTTCTTTGGATGAGGTTTTGGAACACCATGTGTTCTAGTTTGCTAGCTGCTGGAATGCAATATACCAGAAATGGAATGGCTTTTAAAAAGGGGAATTTAATAAATTGCTAGTTTACAGTTCTAAGGCTGAGAAAATGTCCCAATTAAAACAAGTCTATAGATATGTCCAATCAAAGGCATCCAGGGAAAGATACATTGGCTCAAGAAAGCCAATGAAATTCAGGGTTTCTCTCTCAAGTGGAAAGGCACATGTTGAACACAGTCAGAGTTTCTCTCTCATCTGGAAGGGCACATGGCAAACACGGCATCATCTGCTAACTTCTCCTGGCTTCCTGTTTCATGAAGGTCCTCGGGAGGTGTTTTCCTTCTTCATCTTCAAAGCACTGGCTGATGGACTCTCTGCTTTGTGGTACTGCAGTATTCTCTGCTCTCTCAAGTGAGAAGGCACATGGCAAACACAGAGTTTCTCTCTCATCTGGAAAGGCACATGACAAACACAGACAGGGTTCCTCTTTCATCTTGAAGGGCATATGGTGAACATGGCATCATCTGCTAGCTTCTTCTTCTGGCTTTCTGTTTCATGAAGCTCCCCGGGAGGTGTTTTCCTTCTTCATCTCCAAAGGTCGCTGGCTGGTGGACTCTGCTTCTCGTGGCTATGTCAATCTTCTCTGCTGTCTCTGACTCTCCCATTCTCCAAAATGTTTCCTCTTTTATAGGACTCCAGTAGACCAATCAAGACCCACCCAAATGGGTGGAGACGTGTCATCATCTAATCCAGCTTAACAACCACTCTTGTCTAAATCACATCATCCAGGGAGATGATCTGATTATAGTTTCAAACATACAGTATTTAATAGGGATTATTCTACTTTTATGAAATGGAATTAGGTTAAAACATGGCTTTTCTAGGGGACATACATTCTTTCGAACCAGCACACCATGATAAATAGTAATACTTAGCTGAAGCTTGCATAAGGGTAGCCTCTGGAGTAATATCTTAAATCTATTTGAATTCTGTTAGCATCTAATATCTTATTTGGTACAACTCTTTTCCCCCTTTTGTTCAGGAAGGCCTTATCAATCCTATGGTGCCAAGACCAGTCTCATCCCTTGGAATCTTATCCCATGTTTCCAGAGAGACATATTCCCCAGATGTCATGTCCAAGCAGGAGAGAAGTTAATGATTTGTCTTTCAGAGTTAGCCTTGAGAGAGAGAGAGAGAGAACACATAAGTAACAAAAGAGGTCTTCTTCAAACACAGGCATAACTATAGGTAGGCTTAGCTTCACTGATATATAAGCTTAACAAGAGAAAATCTTAACCCTTTGGCTTTACCCACATCAAGCCAATCTGGCTGGTATTTATATCCTTGCATCATCTATTCAGAAGTTGCATGCTGCCCTTGAAGGGGCATATATTCAAATGTAGCATCTGAGGGCAAGCCCTAAGCAGGACAACTGCAATAAAAGAAAATATACAAAAATGGAAACTCCTCAAAATCAAATGCTTCTACATCTCACAAAATCAAATGCTTTGTCAAAAATGTGAAGAGGCAGTCAACTCAATGGGAGAAAATATTTGGAAATCACATATCAGAGATTTTATTTCCAGTATATACAAAGAAATCATAAAACTCAACAATGAAAAAACAAACATCTCAATTATAAAATGGGCTAAAGATAGGAATAAGAATTTTCTGAGCAGCAAATACAGAAGGCTCAAAAGAACATAAAGAGATCCTCATTTTCACTGGCTATAAAGGAAATGCAGATCAAGACTACAATGAGATACCACCTCACATCTATAAGAATTCTACAATTACACAAAAAGGGAACTAGGTTATTCTTATGCATTAAATAGATATCACCTTGTTAGTCAAGATGTAATGGAGAAGCTGAAAATGTAGAGCTGTGTTCCAGTAGCCATGTTTCTTGAAGATGATTGTATAATGATATAACTTTCACAATGTGACTGTGTGATTGTGAAAACCTTGTGTCCTATGAACCTTTTATCTACTTTATCAACAGATGAGTAAAACATATGGAATAAAAATAAATAATAGGGGGAACAAATGTTAAAATGGATATAGTAGATTGAAATGCTAGTGATCAATGAAAGATAGGGGTAAGGGGTATGGTATGTATGAATTTTTTTCTGTTGTCTTTTTATTTCTTTTTCTGAATTGATGCAAATGTTCTAAGAAATGATCATGATGAGGAATATGCAACTATGTGATGATATTGTGAAATATTGATTATAATGTAGCATGGAAGGATCATATGTTTAGAATGTTTGTGTTTGTTATATTTTTCATTAAAATTTTTTTAAAAACTAAAAAAAAACAAAACAGCAGGGTACTGGCACAAAGAAAGCAGCATTGACCAATGGAATTGAATCAAGAGTGCAAAAATAGACCACCCAATCTATGGTCCAATGATTTTTGACAAGGCCCCCAAATCCTCTGAACTTGGACAAAATAGTCTTTTCAATAACTGGGCATGGAAGAACTGGATATCAATAGCCAAGAGAATGAAAGAGGACCCCTATCTTACACCCTAGGCAAAAACTGACTCAAAGTCAATCAAACACCTAAATGTAAGAACTAGCACCATAAAGCTGCTAGAAGAAAATGTAGGCAAACATCTTCAAGCTCTAGTAATAGGAGATAGCTTCCTGAACTTTACATCAAAAACACAAGCAACAAAAGAGAAAAATAGATAATGGGAACTCTTCAAAATCAAATGCTTCTGTACCTCAAAAGACTTTGTCAAAAAGGTGAAGATGGAGCCAACTCAATGGGAGATAATATTTGGAAATCACATATCAGACAAAGGTCTGATTTCCTGTATATACAAAGAAATCATACAACTCAACAATAAAAGAACAAACAACCTAATTATAAAATGGGCTAAAATCGATTGTGATGATAAAGAAGTATTTAAGATCTCTAGCCTCCTATATTCTGGAGTAGCCAGAAGGAAAAATCACATGGTAGCCCATGAGAAAATGTGTGACCTATCCTGTAACCACTTGTTGAAGAGTGCTTCGAAAACTTTTGAGTTTTTATTTCTTTGTTTTGCATATATGTTATACTATACAAAAAAAAAGTTAAAAAAAAAAGAAATCTCACAAAGCAGATGCCCATACTCTTGGTAGCATCATTAAAGAAAAACAAATGAGAAATTTTGAGGAGGGAGGCAAATAGGTATCTACAGTCTAAAGGAAAGAGGAGTAAAATTCCAAGATAGAGTCAGAGATTATTACCTCAACCTAACATTTAAACTGAGAAAGAAATACATACATTGGAGATGGCCTGTGTTATATTAATCTAGTGTGAATTACTATGTTTTCATTTATAGCATCTTCCAGTTATCTTGCTCATATGACATTTAATGATTATTTTATGAACAATATTTAATGATTATTTTATTAATTTAATGATTATTTTATGAATGTTTAAGCCTAATCTGCAGACAGGCAAGAATATATTCACCTATTCTTTTATTTTCTTCACTTATTTTTTTCTCATCAAAAAGTTTGAGTAAGTGTAAACCTATAACAACTTATGCCATTCCTGACCATTCATCTGCATTCAAAACATGCAAGTTTCACACACTACTCCACAAAGTTTTCAGGCACTTACAAAAGGCCTTATTTGTTTTGATGTGTGATGTTTTAACTATACTAAGAACAATGGAGTTTTATTGTTTCAGGAGCAAAAACTCATGGTACATCAATTAATTAGGTAATTTATTTAATATTACTCTTCCCCCAACCCAGATTCCAACTACTCTATTTAGACTTTTCACACAACTGCCAAAATTCCTGAGTCTACATAGGCCTTTTGGTTTGCTAAAGCTGCCAGAATGCAACACACCAGATATGGATTGGCTGTTTTAAAGGGGATTTCTTAAGTTACAAGTTTACAGTCTTAAGTCCATGAAAATGTTCACACCAAGGCACCCAGGAAAAGATACTGTGACTCTAAGGACAGACCTATGGCCTCCAGGGTTTCTCTGTCCCAGGGGAAAGCACATGCTGACATCTGCTGTCCTCCTCTCCCAGCTTCTGGGTTCAAACGGCTCTCTCAGCTTTTGGGGTGCCCTGGGGCTTCCGGTGTCTTCTGCATCTCCAAAGATCTGTGTTTTGGTTTCACCTCTATGCTCTCGCTTTCAGCTCTGAGCTGTTTTCTGCCTTTTATTCTCTTCATAGAGGACACCAGTGAAAGCAATAGGACTCACCTTGAATGGGCAACTCACATCTCCATAGAAACAGCCTAATCAAAAAGTCCCACCCAATAGGAGTCTGCCCCCACAAGACAGGACTAGAAGAACACGGCTTTACTGGGTTACATAACAGTTTCAAACCAGCACACAGGTGATAGACAAAATTAAAATTCTTACTTTGAACACAACTTTCTCTGCCTCCGTCTATGACTGGTTCATTAAAATGATTTAGGTGTGTTTTTTTATTTTTTTAAACAAAGTTACACAGCCCAAAGTCAGCTCCCATTAATATCACAGTAAAAATCAAAATATTTTAAAAAATCTAAGTTTCAAATACATGAATATGGGAAAGCACTGTGTAACTGTTCAGAATAAAAAGTTAAATGAGCCTCTTTTCTTCATGAGGCACCATTTTTCCTTGGGAAAACAAATGTCTGACAGACAGACTATGATAATCAGACCTGGGTATTCTGGCAGAGTCTTCTCAGAAATTAACAAAGTAAGACTGTTACTTCAGGGAGAGAACTGACAGATATTTATTGCCAATGATAAACTTTGGGGTTTCAAGCAAGAAATGAGAATCCTGAAAAAATGCATATCCAACATCATTTCATGATCTTGACTACTTCCCAATACTGAAAGAGATTTCTTATGGAATGGGTGGTGATATTAATAAAAGTGATTTGTTTATATTGTATAATGAAATCTATCAACATTTGGAAGATCAGAATAACTCAGTGAACCAATATTTTCCAATTCACCAAAGTATGGTGTAAAAAATTCAGTTACAGGTAATTCAAAGTTCAGACAGATGGATTTTAATGTAACAATATACGAAAAATCCATTAATATTGGTTCAGATTCCACACTGAAACTAACCTTTAAGAAACTACCACTCCTTGAGCTTTGATGTAGTATTAAAGAAACATATCCACTTATCTGAAAAGGCTATTAAAATGCCCATTCCCTTTTCAACAGCCATTAACTATGTGAGGCTGGATTCTCTCTCCATACTTTAATCCAAATAACATAATGCAAAAAACTGAAAACAAACAATAAAAAACTGAATGCAAAAGCATATATGAGAATCCACCTGTTTCAATTCAACCAGACATTAGAAATTTACAATAATGTAAAACAACGCCTTCTCATTATGTTATTTTGTTTTCCAAAAATGATTGTCTACCATTAAAAATATATTATTTATGTTAATATGTAATGGGCTTAAAATGGTCCTTTTTAAATGAATTAGTAAAAAATTTTGTATGTCTGTGTTTTAATTTATAATACAGTAAATACAAATAGTTATGAGCAACAAAATCTCTTTGAAATTCCCAAGAATTTTTTAAGATGATAGAATGGTCCAGAGATGAGAAAGTTTGAGAATACCTATTTAAAGCATAGAGGATTAATCTCATAGCACCAAAAAAACAAGAAGAAAAAGTCCATAAAATCATTAACTACAAACTTTCCTAGGTAGGGAATAAGGATTTAATGCTTAAATTGTACAGAATTTCTATTTGAGTTGACTGTATAGTTTTGGTAATGGATGGTGTTGATGGTAGTGCAACATTGTGAATATAACTAACAGCACTGAATTAAATATGTGAATGTGATTAAAAGGGGGAATTTTAGGTACTATATATCTTACTGGAATAAAACAAAAGAAAAACATATGACTGAACAGCATAATTTATGACAAAAATTCTGTCATAAATTATAAACAAATGTACCATATTAATGCAAGGTGTTAATAATGGGATAGTATATATGAACTCTGTGTTTTATATATTTTATGAATGATATTTCTGTAAACTACAACTTATCTAACAAAAAATAATTAATTATAAACATGAAATAAAACTTTCCTAGGAAAATTACATCAAAGTAGAAGAGGAACACAATGTCAAATCAAAACTAGCCTCACTCCATAGAATATCAATGATAAAATAAAACAAAGATGCTTAAATGAAGTGATCTGTATATCCTGGACACATCATGCAAAATCCAGAGCAAATAAATATGGTATTCCCTTTATCTATTTTAATAGGTATTATTTTTGATGACAGCATGTGACAGTCAAAGAAACACTTAAGCACAAACTCAAAAACAGGTGATTAAAATAGCAGCCATCACCAACATAAGGGAGACAATCCAAGGTTCTGTCAAAAGGAACAGAAAGGGACACTTCTGCAGCTCTCTAGCAGCATCCCCAGGACACCCGGCTCAGGGTCTAGCTGTTTTATTTAAAACTCTCATATGCTTCCAAGGTAGGACACTGAGACCAAGCTCTCATATAGCCCTAAAGGAGCTAATGGGTCACAGTGGAATTAATCTGCAATAATAATGCCCTGTCAAACCAGCATCATTTTTGACAGATTATTAGATCCCTCGGAAGACTGAGAAAAGTAATAATAAGAATAATTATTGAGCACTTACTATGCACCAGGCAATGTAAGCGAAGCACTTTACAAGAATTAACTCATTTAATCTTAAGGGTATGCACCATTTTATCCATATTTTTAGATGAGAAAATTGGAACATAAAGAGGATAAATCACTTGCCTCAAGCAAAGCCAAGTTAAAACCCCTGTCAATAAGGCTCTGAGCCAAAGCAGTGTGTCAGATTGAATACTGATACATCCTGTTGCGAGTTAGAATAGAAAGTAATATTTTAAAATCTTGACACCATTTACTCTAAGAGCATGGATCATTTTTGTTGTTTATGGTAGATGGCAAGGAGTGTAAAAATTATTAGAGCCGGCTAGGAAAATAAATTTAAAGCTGTGAGGTTTTTGTTATGTTTTCTCATCGTTTTAAACAAAGGTAAGTGGGTGTGAAGGGGGTTGGAAAAGAAATCCAAGATGCACCACATGTGCCTCTTCTCGTTTGCTACTTGGGTGATGTCTATGAACAAGAGACTGCCATGTTATGTGTCATAGCTTCCCCGTTGTGAGCACCAAAACATAGGTTACAGTATATTTAAAAATTTTAAAACAACTACACCCCAAACAGTCCAATCAGAAAAGTATTATCTAAGAACATCTAATATGTATGAATATTTAACTGTATAGAAATTAAACACAGCAAGCATACATGAAACTTTATTCAAGTAGCATATTCCTAAATGACTCAATCTGTAATATAAAAAAGGTATAGAAATAAGTGTGGATGTGTGTGCATGTAGAATTTTAACTCCACATCAGCAATGCTCTTTATAAATAACTGCCTAATGTAGGTCAGAGTCTGACAACATAATAATACTCGTTTAACTGGGTTTCCTGACATTTCTATAGCCAGTGCCTGGTAGGTACTCAATATACAGTTTATTTCAACTTGGGGGGAGTTCCCTATTTGGTAAGGGAAAGGTAAGCATTGGAGTCCAGCTAAATCTTTCTCCTTTGTGCTGATTTCCCTACTTTTGTGCCCTTAATAGGGTAAGAGATAAAATGCAACAATATAAGAGATCAAACTTTATAACAAAATTCTATAGGTATAAGATTTAGAACCATCGTGGACCTCTCAAAAGTCTGCAGCATTTTACATCTGAGACCATAAATGTCAGGAGAGTAAGATTGATCATGCGATTTCTGAAATGAGTCCTACAGAGTTGTAGAATTGTAAGTATTCGACATCATCATTTGGTAATCATCAATTTGTTGAGCATCTCTCATGTATCAGATAAGATCATCTGAGGAGTTAATCAAATAATAACCCTCAACAAACTACGAAACAACTGTCCTGTGTTATAGTAAAAGGTTTCGCACAAATAGAGCATGGAGCAGAAATGCAGTAAGATCCACCTGAGCCAAACTTATGTGAAAGTGGTAACGCTATGAAACAGAGGGAAGCAACCCCAGCCTCTCCTAATGGAGTCATTTCTGCAGGCCAAACCTTTCACAGGGGCAAATGGTTTCCAAAAGTCTTGTGGTCAACTGTAAATGATACATAATTTGGAATGAGAAAAGTTGAGTTCAAAGATGAATATGTGTAAGCCACTTGTCAAACACTTTCTTCTTTTGTGATATGGAGCTTAAATATTCCTGCCAATGAGCCCCCAGTCTTGGGGGTTGTTCATAAGAAACTTAACCCCACAAAGTATAGGTCAAGTCTACTTAAAATTTAGGCCTAAGAGTCACCCCCAAGAGAGCCTCTTTGGTTGCTCAGATGTGGCCTCTCACTCCAGCCAACACAACAAGCAAACTCACCACCCTCCCCCTGTCTACATGGGACATGACTCCCAGGGGTGTGGACCTTCCTGGCAATGTGGGACAGAGATCCTAGAATGAGCTGAGACTCAGCATCAAGGGATTGAAAAAAACCCTAGAATGAGCTGAGACTTAACATCAAGGGATTGAGAGAACCTTCTGGACCAAAAGGGGGAAGAGTGAAATGAGACAAAGTGTCAATGGCCAAGAGATTCCAAACAGAGTTGAGAGGTTATCCTGGAGGTTATTCTTATGCATTAAGTAGACATCACCTTATTATCCAAGATGTAATGGAGAGGCTGGAGGGAACTGCCTGCAAATGTAGAGCTGTGTTCCAGTAGCCATGTTTCTTGATGATGATTGAATAATGATATAGCTTTCACAATGTGACTATGTGATTGTGAAAACCTTGTGTCTGATGCTCCTTTTATCTACCTTGTCAACAGATGAGTAGAACATATGGAATACCGATAAATAATAGGGGGAACAAATGTTAAAATAAATTTAGTTTGAAATGATAGCAATCAATGAAAGAGAGGGGTAAGCGGTATGGTATGTATAATCTTTTTTTTCTGCTTTCATTTTATTTCTTTTTCTGTTGTCTTTTTCTTTCTTTTTCTGAATTGATGCAAATGTTCTAAGAAGTGATGAATATGCCAAAAATATATATGTATTACTGCCAAATCTAAAGCTTTAAATTTGTCATAACCTTTGATCCTCTTACAGGCATTTATTTGCCTTAAGGAAATAACCAGAGAAGCATGCAAAGATTTAGTTATAAAGATGGTTATCCCAAAATGGTTTATAGTAACATTTTAAGAGTACAGCAGAAAGCATCTGGGTAAAATGTAGGACAGTACATTACTAGGAATTATTAAAAATCATTTTGCTCAACAGGGTTCTTCACCTGGAACCTAGTAGGTTTACTTTATGAAAAGACATGGATTTACCTTGAAGCAAATGAAGTGAGGGATGAAGACAACTCCTTACTTGAGCAGGCTCCTGTGAGTAGCTGAATTGCTAAAAGTTATAGAATTTTCTAGGAGGGAAGAGGAAGCCAGATTGTAATCATGAAGCATTTCTACATAAGCATTTCTGGTAAATTTCAGGAAGAGGTCTCAGAAGAAAAGGAAGTGAATCTCCAGATCTCCAGCAAGATACTGTGATTTCTCATTCTAATTATATTTATATGTAATTTTATGCCTCACCCCCACCCCCACACCTTTTAGACTGCTTCTCCACAGTACAAGGGAAAAGAAACTTACTATCATTTTCAGGTCTGGTTCTCAATCCTAGAACCTAGAAAAGTGTTCTATTTTAACAAAAATCACAAATATATACTGCAAGTACTTCCTTTTCCTATTTAATGTTCAACATTTCCAAAAGACTACCTGAATAACTGATACTCATAATAGCTAATTGTTAATTAGGTAAAAGACAAAAATAAAAGAGCAAAATTAAGTTTATCTTCTCACATGAGAAATACTCTGCAATGTCTAGCATATTATTAAAAAGCAAGCAAGTCAATTAAATATATGGATTATATGTCCAATGTTTAGTTTTGAAACAATGATACTATAAAGTGCACTTACAGTCTCAAACAATTCTGTAAGGAAAAATGTCACTCTATATACTAAAATTGCTTGAGTCAAGGTAGGGTAGGTGCTGTCCACTTCAGTTGTTTAAAATTCTTTAAAGTAATAATGCAAACTGGAAAAAAATTGAAAACAAAAGAATAAACAGTATACCCAAAATTATATATCTGTAAGCCCCACAAAACCTAAATCTACCTCTATTGATTGAGTGATAAATTTGATTTGTGTAGCATAGGTGCTGCTTCTGGGCTTAGTGTACATAGCTTCCATTTTTTTAAAGATGTCCTGATCAAAAGGACCTAAGAAATATAGTTTAAGAGGAATATGTAATGATGTAAAAACATGACATACTGCTAGTTGCATTAGCAGATTACATGCAACATGATCCCAGTTTTATAAAAACATAGTCTTTAAATGTATAAAAATATGACTGGAAGGATATACATTAAAGGTTTAATAATAGTTATCACTTGGTGAAATTAGAAGTCATTTAACATTTATTCCTTTCATTATCAATGTTTGTTAAATTTTCTACAAAGACATAATATTTTAAGAAAACATTAAAAGCTGTATTATTTAAATTCTGCATAACTAACACTCAAAGTTCTTCAATAGATTAAAAGATATAGTCTATGTGAAATATGTTGTACATCATAAAGCACTTACAAATGTTGACTATTGTTTTTCTCCAGCTTTAAAACAGTCACAGAACACAGATGGCAATATATTGCATTCACCTAAAACCAGTGCTGAGTAATGGAAAGCTTCCTTCACACAGAATTGCTTCTGTCTGAATCAACATTGTGGATAACACTTTTTAAAACAACAATTTATGAGAATATAAAAGATTTGGATTTTTAAAATGACAGCTAAAAGTCATCCGAAATTATCTTAGTTTATTTGGCTTCAGGTGACTAATATAAAAAATAAATTTGCATAAATTCTTGAACTAGCATTATTTACTACTTTAAAGTATATTAAATTTGGAGATACCTTCATCCTCTGAGAACTAGACCACACTTGATTCTTGTGATCACAGAAAGATGAAAATTTCAGGACAATAGTCAAATCCATGCAAGACTTTATTTATTCTGTTATTTATACATCCTTAGGGCTGAGATTTGGAACCTGATAGGAAAAGGCACAGCCATGGTTCACAAGATGGTAGAGAAGATGCTGTGGTGCTACACCAGTGGAACTTGCTGGAAATTTGTCCTCTGGAACATGCAGGAAATATACTCCCCTATGGTGCTGGAGAAAGCTGTTTACCTGGAGGTATCTCATCAGAAGTGCTGGCCACGGGGTGCTGGTAGCCACTGTATAT